>PVJC01033245.1:0-19481 GCA_004026665.1 Murina feae | reverse complement strand
GCTTTGGAACATAAACACGGACAGGAACATTGCTGAAAGTTGTGTCCATCACAGTGACAGTGTCATCAGATGTGGGCGGGACAACTTGAAAGTTCATAAAAAACATTATAGTGTGCATGTAATGGCTGATTCCCAGGAATTCACCAACCAGGGCCTAAAAGCAAAGAAAGAAAACAAATACCATCCCAGGGTACAAACAGCAGGTGCCAACGTGTTTATAAACATAGAAGTATGCATATGTGCTCCCAGGAGACCTGTGTCCTGTTATCACAGCTGAATCTGCATGACACAGAAATATTTGAGATGCAGAATCTTTACCATAAGACTTGCCTCAGATTAAACACACACACACACACACACACACACACACACACACACACACACACACATATATATATATATATATATATATATATATATATATATATATATTTAAAGAATTCTTGAGATATTAGAACTTGGAAGAATCTAGGCTTCAGTTTATTATGAGCTTTGAAATAAATTTCAAAAATATATTTACTTTCAGAGAAGAAGAGAAAGGGAGAGAGAGAGATAGAAATATCAATGATGACAGAATCATTTATCGGCTGCCTCCTACATGCCCCATACTGGCAATCAAGCTGGTAATTTGGACATGTGCTCTGACTAGGAATTGAACCATGACCTCCTGGTTCATAGGTTGATGCTCAACCACTGAGGCACACCAGCCACACAGACAGCTCTACATGCTGACCAGGCCCCAGCATGGGGTGTCTCCACCTGCTCCTCTCTGCTGTGACAGAAGGGGTGGAGAATGCTACTCCGAGAAGACCATCGTCTGTGCTCTTTATAGTGTTATATGATGCTTCCCCATATTGCCCAGTGAGTTTTGTACAAGCACCTCAGCCAATTAACAGTGATTTTTGAAGAAATCACATACATATTAGGCTGATTTTAAGTGTTAACACAGAAAGTTGAGATGCAGGTCACAGCATTTACTTACTTAATTTTAGCAAATAAATTTAAATTTTCTACCACCTATGATATAGAGGAGGTATCAAAATGTATCCCACAAAAGTACTTTATGCCAATTTAGTTGGCTTTCTGGCTTTAAATCAAATTAAGTACAGAAAATACAAGACCATCTTTTAAAACATTTATCACTGGGCTCAAGTCATTTATCCTGAAAGAATGAGACTGTTTCAAATATTTTTAAATGATAGAGAATGGCACTAATTTATGCCATTTAAGGACAGGAATTTAGTTATGAAGACAAATTGCAATGTTGTATAAGAAAGTACAAAGTATGAAATTTTTAATGTGACTTTATAATTGCACAAGATTTTAGATTCTCCTAGGAAGCATCATAAATGAAACTGAAGACTTAAAGAGCCACCGGTGTGCTAAAACTATCACCTAGTGTCTCTGAAGACTGAATTGAATAATTAGGGTTTTAAAGTTTCTTTCGACTTTTCCCTTTAGTGAAGTATGGTGAATTAGAGCAGCAGATTAATATCTCAGACCAGCTTACTCTCTTTATACTGACTCTAAAACCCAAAAACACCTTTTGAGGTAAATTTGAAATTTCAAATGATAAGGAGGGTAAATTTTGACCAAGTCTGGAATTTATATGCCTCAGTGTATGGACAAAATTGTTTCTTATACCTTAGTCACACGAAGATCTATCACCTAATGAAGTAAATAACAGTTGAATTTCTGATGATCTAAGCTGAGAAATAGTGCCTATGTTATATATTACACTGATTCAAAGCTGTAGTAAATGTCAAAAGAGATTGTTAAAATACTTTAGAAAAGGGAGTGAGGGTGGGAGGAGCAAGGGAAGAGATAAAAAACCAAGAGATTTATTAGTCAGGCTAATTGTCCTTGGATTATCTTTTTTCTTTCTTTATCTGCTACAGAAAAATTGCTACCTAGAAGATTAAAGGTAATAAATGCTTTCATTTCTAGGAAATTAGCTCCACTCAGAAAGAACCATAGGTCTTTGAGGACCAGCCATGGTGGGCAAGTAGCCAACCAGTTGCCTGGTCCCCTCAGCAGCTCACTATCTACTGGTCATCACACATTTCCCTGGCCTTTACCAGCAACCTGTGTCCAAATATCTCAGTAAGAATTCACTTTCATGTCTGAATACAAGATCATTGCACAGAATGTTATAACTACCCATAGTATTGCTCAGTCCTACCATTTCTGTAGTTCATGCTTTAACATGCTTCGTTCCGGCTGTGTTCATGCCATGAAACTCACAAGAAGACTTTTTGTTTTTCTCAGCTGACACATTTTGTCCTTTAATATTTAAAATCAAAACTACTTCACTACTTCTTTCATTTTCATTCTGCTAGCGATTGGCCTTAAGGAATAGTTGAAATATCAGAAAGATTTTAAGATCAGCAAACTTAAAGCACAGAATGTCCAAGACGTAGAAGTTGCTAAATGTAATACAACAGATATGTTTTCCTGATTAAACTGTTAGATATTGAGTCAATAAAATTCTATCCTTACCACATTTGATATGGTTTTAAATATGACGGTCCACCCCATCAGTTTCCATGGCTCCTCAATACCATCTGGGAGAGGCGTATAAACATAATATGCCGTGAAAATGCCCACCAACAGGAGCAAGATAGTCTTTCTTCCCATGTTGTTTCCCGTCTGCTCTCCTTGCCAGCGCAACAAATACACTTTAACATAGTCAGAGACGGAAATTTCATAATCAGGTTTGTCCCTTTCGTAAAGTGTTACCTAACTTCCTGAACACAAACCCCACTGTTCCCTGTGTCTTTTCATTGCCTGTTCAGAAAGAGACAACAGAAAAACAAAGATCACTGGAAACATACAGCACTTGTTTGCAAGTTTTGTCTTGTCCAACCTCCTTACTGGGTGGCGAGGCAAACAAACAGTTCATTGCATATTATGAGCTGCAGAATACTTTCATTATTTTTTTAAAGGCCTGAGGGAAATTCAACAAACCTGGTATATGATTCAAATAACACATCTAAGAGAGAAGAAAAATCTTTTGAAAGTATTGGGAGCTTTTACAAAGCAAGATGTAGATACTCACTTAAATTTTATAATATTATAACACTAGGGGCCCGGTGCACAAAAATTTGTGCAGTTGGGGGGTGGAGGGGTCCCTCAGCCAAGCCTGTGCCCTCTCACAGTCTGGGACCCCTCAGGGGATGTCCACCCGCTGGCGTGCCTGGCCAGCCTGGGTGAGGAGCTGACGGCTGTTTGCAGGCTGGCCAGGCACCCCAGTGGGATCCCTCATCCCATGGGTGTGTGACCAGCCTGGGTGAGGGGATGAGGGCCATTTTCAGGCTCCCCACAGCTCCCATTGACCCAAGGTCCCAGCAAGGCTGGCTGGAATCAGGTTTCTGGGTTTTATTTATCTTCTATAATTGAAAGTTTGTTGCCTGGAGCAGAGGCCCAGCCAACCTAGGCAGGCAGTTACAACGGAAGTCTTCCTGTTTGCTCTAGCTCCATGGTTGCTGGTCTCCATCTTGGCTTGGTTAATTTGCATACAGCTGCTCTGATTGGCTGGTGGGCATGGCTTGAATGTCTCAAAGTGATGGTTAATTTGCATATTACTCTTTTAATAGATTAGATTTGATTGTCTTGCTACAACTTTAAATGTCAGTAACTAATACTAATTATGTTAATATACCCCAATCATGAAGATAGCTAATGGTTTTTGAGCACTTAACTCTGTAGTCGAGTCAGTACACCAAAACTTTTAAACTTTATTTAATCCTCAGTAGTATTACCTCCATGTGAGAGAGCAATAAACAGAGGGAGGAAAGTTCAGGAAGTTGCACAAGCTCATTCAGCATATGGAGTGAAGCCAGGACCGCCCTCTGTGAGTCTCTTACACTGAAACCTCACTTGACCCAGTTCATCAATTAGTCTCAGATCATAGATATGCAACTGAGATTAAGATGAAGTAATTTGCCAAGATCATACAAAACCAAGTGACAGCGTTGGACACACTGATGATTCACTCAATATCCATGTGCCCCCATAATTTTTAGATCCCTTCTCTAGCAGTTAAGTAAGGTTATGGGACCCCAGCTAGCCAAAGGGATCAGACATAAATTCATGTGTGTCATTTCCAGGCAGAAGGGGTCAGAATCCACAGGACCTGGAAACTAACTTTTTTTTTCTTTTTTTTTAATTTATCTTTATTGTTCAGATTATTACAGTTGTTCCTCTTTTTTCCCCCCATAGCTCCCCTCCTCCCAGTTTCCACCCCACCTTCTGTCCTTGCCCCCTCACTGTCCTCATCCATAGGTGAACGATTATTGTCCATTCTCTTCACTCACCCTAACACCCTTAACCCCCGAAAATTGTCAGTCCACTCCCTTTCTATGCCTCTGATTCTATTCTGTTCACCAGTTTATTCTGTTCATCAGATTTTTTATTCACTTGATTCTTAGATTCACTTATTGATAGATATATATTTGTTGTTCATAATTTTTACTTTCCTTTTTCTTCTTTCTCTTCTCAAAGGGTACCTTTCAGCATTTCATATAATAGTGGTTGGGTGGTGATGAACTCTTTTAGCTTTTTCTTGTCTGTGAAGGTCTTTATCCGACCCTCAATTCTGAACGATAGCTTTGCTGGGTAAAGTAATTTTGGCTGTAGGTTCTTGCTATTCATCACTTTGAATATTTCTTGCCATTTCCTTCTGGCCTGCAAAGTTTCTGTTGAGAAATCAGCTGACAGTCATGTGGGTTCCACCTTGTAGGTAACTAACTGCTTTTCTCTTGCAGCTTTTAAGATTCTCTCCTTGTCTTTTGCTCTTGGCATTTTAATTATGATATGTCTTGGTATGTTCCTCCTTCGGTTCTTTTTGTTTGGAGTTCTCTGTGCTTCCTGGACTTGGAAGTCTATTTCTTTTGAGTTGGTGGCATCACAAAATATAGGAATTGAACAGACAAACTTTCAGTGCACGGGATGATGTCATCCAACTGAGCTACACTCACCAAAGCAGTCTAGGCTACATTAAAAGATAATTTGGCTGAATACATGATTTTAGTTGTCCTTTTCTCAAATCCTTTAAATATGTCATTCTGTCATCTTCCAGCTTGTCTAGTTTTTGAGAAATTTGCTCTTCAGTGAAGTTTTGTACCTGTGTATATACTGTATGTTTTCCCCTGTGTTTTTTTTTCAATATTTGGTTTTCAGCAGTTTGGTTGTGATGTGCCTTGTTATAATTTCTTCCTGTTTATCTTACTTCAAGTTTGTTGAGCTTCGGGATCAGTGACTGCACAGTTTTCAAAAATTTTGGAGAAAAATGGTTGTATTGAGCTCAAACAACTACCCACCCTTCTTGGTTTGTGGAATTTGTTTAGCTTACAGCTCCCGTTTATTTGCTGGCCTCATAGGGTTATGTCTCCCCTCTCATGGCACATTGTGCAGCTGGTCTAGGATGGCCTGAGGCATTTTTCTCAAGCTCTTTTTTTTATATATATAACATTTTATGCTATCCAGAGCTCTACATTATGGCTTCAGCTGCATCAGTCTCCCAGAACTTCCATTTCTACCTCCTTAATTCTGAGCAATTTCCCCGAACAATGATCTGTAAGTTTCCTGCAGGCAAAGGCTGACACAATTGTTGGACTGACCTTGTTCTTTACTCCTTTCTCCCCTAAGGGTATTTACCATTATCCCAGGTAGGAAAATAGGTGTTTCTATCATTGTTTAAAAAAAAGAAGTTGTCTGTTTTCACCAATGCCAGAAGTGAAACTCAAATTATTTTTAAAATGAACATGCATTAATATTGACATATTATTGTATAGTTTTGTGGATGTTATCACATGGATATATTTGTGACACTACTATGCAATCAGGATCCACCATCTCTAAAACTCCTACTTTCTGAACCTCTGCCATAGTATCCTTTTTCCACCCCTCACCCCTGGCAACCATTGATCTATTCTCCATCTGATGCATCCTCCTATATAATAATAGATAAACATACAAATTAGCCCTCACTCCATTAAGCTAAGCCATGCCCACCAGCCAATACAGAGTGATATACACATTAACCCAACAAAGATGGCGGAGGCCAGAGCCGGTATACTTGCATTGCAGCCACAGCTACCATGCAAGTTTCCCGGCACTGGCCACTCCAAGCCTGTTGGAGACGCAGAAGGCAGGGGAGACAGAGAAGTCCGGCTCCAGCGCCTGGGGTAGCTTAGGCCAGGAGATGAAGAAGACGCCTGTCCTGTGATCCCAGGCCACAGCCAACCAGAGAAACCACCCACCTGCGGTCCAGGGGAGATGGAGAACCAGACTCACCACCTGAGCTGGCTGTAGCTTGGGAGAAGCTGCCTGCCCCACATCTGTCCTCCCCATGTCCTCGGGAAGACTGAGAAGCCCAGCCCAGAGCCTGAGGCTGGCTGCAGCCTAGAAGATACCTGCTGCAGGCCATTGGCAGGTCCCGAATGGAGGGGTGGATGGTCCGGAGGTGGAGGCGCTCCTGCTTTGCATCAACAGTGTCTGGGCTGCACAGGCCTTGGCCACCCTCTCTGGGCCAAGCATCCTGGGCAGGGAATGGGAGCAGGATGGTGGCGCGGAGGCCAAGGAAGGGAGGGCAGTGAATACCTGGCCAGGGCTGAGCCCTGTGCTAGGTGTTAACGCCCCCTCCCCATGGAAGCTTTAAGAAGGGAAGGAGGGCTGCTCCCTCTCACACACACCCTCCTGGGCCTCCTCTCTCATGGGCTCCATTTTCTCTGCCACCAGGGGCAGGGGTCTCCTGTGAGGGGCCCCAGGTCTCCCTTCAGAGCTGGGGTGAACCCCCGGGGAGCCAGGAGATGGAGAGACGGGCGGGGAGTGGGGCAGAGGGAGCAGCAGCCCTGGAGAGTTTGGGGGGAAGTAACCAGGTGGGGGAGGAGAGGAAAAAGAGGGGGCCTCAGGACCCCCTCACTATGGACAAGTGGTTGCTGGGGCCACCCCCTCCAGGCGGGGGCTGGAGGGGCCTAGGGCTGGTGGGTGGGGAGTCTGAGCCTCCCAGTGGGAGTGGAGGAGAGTGAAATGGGGGGGGGGGGTCTATTTAAACCAGTAGAAATGCTCAGTGAGAAAAAAAAAGGAAGGATGGAGGGAAGAACTTTGTAAAAGAGTCAGTGGAGAGCAGAGTTAAAGAAGGAAAAGAGGATGTGTGAGTGAACTGTAGGAGCTATAATGAAAATCAAGTATAGTTGTGTACTAGGGACAGATTTTAAAAGTAGAAGTCAGAAAAGAAAAAAAGATAAATGATAGTGAATAATTAGACAGGTAGATAGATGATAGGTATTAAAACAGTGGAAATAAGTAGAGAAGAATGTATGGCAAAAGTAGGATAAGAGAAAAAGAGGGAGGGAAGAAAAGTTATAAAGGAGGAGCTGGTAGAGCTTAAAAGGAGAATGGGAAGAAGGAAGGAATGGGGGAGGGAGCAAAGCAGGTCCCAGGGAGAAAGAGAAGAAAAAAATTAAGGTGGGAAGGAAGGAAAAGGGGAGGGAGGGCAGGGATAAAGATAAGAGAAAAAAAGGAATGTGGGGAGGGAAGGAGGGTAGTAGAAAAATGGGAAGAAGGATGATGGAATAGAAGTAGTAAATAAGGAGAAAAGAAAAGTTTATAAATGATAAGTCAGTAGGAAAAAGGTTACATAAAGGAGAGAGAAAAAATGTGTGAGAGGGAGAAGCCAATAAGGAAGTCAAATACAATTGTGTGTGAAGGGGATAAGATTAAAAAAGAAAGTTAATGGGAGTGACCAGGCCGACAGGGGAGGGCAGTGCTGGGTGACCAGGCTGGCAGGGGAAGGCAGTTAGGGGGATCAGGCCAGCAGGGGAGAGCAGTTAGGGGGATCAGGCAGGCAGGCAGAGTGGTTAGGGTAGGCAGGCAGGTTAGTGGTTAAGAGGTTAAGAGCCAGAGGTCCCGGATTGCAACTGGCTTGGACATCCCTGAGAACTCCCATATTGGAGAGGGTGCAGGTTGGACTGAGGAACCCCTCCCTCGCCCCTCATGCATGAATTTCATGCATCGGGCCTCTAATCTTATATAAAAACTTTGAAATTTTAACCTTGCTATTTCTGGCTTCTGTAAATGCTTGCTGGCTTAAATAATAAGTAAAATAAGACTACCATTTCAGAGAGGCCATTAAACCTTCTCCAGAAAAAGTTATCAGTGCTGGCATCAGGCCAAGCCTTTGGTTGAGGTCTCAAAGCCCCAGCACATAGGGCCCTTTAAGAACTTGCAAAGGGAACCGGGGAAAAACCATATTTGGGAGACAAAGAAGGTGCAATCGTATAAATACAGGAAACTTCCTGTGTGATTTCACCCAGAATTTGAGAAACATTTTCCTCTGGGCCCTCATGTAATAAATGTAACTGCATCTCTCTAAGCGTAGCATGGTTCTTCTCCAGTTTTTCTGTAACATTATTGATTCCCTGACATTCTGGGAAAAACCAAACCATCATGGCCTTTTGGCATTTGGTGTGGACTGGGTTTGAGGACTTGGGGAGCTGGATAGGCCTCCGGAGGCGCCGCTCTGATTTAGCAGAATTGAACTGGGGGACTCCGGGCACTCTTGGATTTCAAACCAGGACCCGGCCGGCTTCTGGAGAAAGTGGACGGATATCTCTGGACCTGTCAACAGAATCCGTAAGGGACGGGCCCCATCAGTTCAACCCACTCCAAGTGAGTGTAAGGGGGAATTTGATCACCTCCTCAGAAGCCACAGAGCTTCCTGAGGCAAATTAATCAGGAATCAGGTGGACTGTTTAAACTCTGGGTAAATATCTGGTAGAAGTCAAAACTTGGGCTGTCTGGTACATAAATGTGGGACTTCAGAGGTGAGTGGATTCAGATTTGATTAAGGAATTGTGAGTTCATTCTGCTGTTTGCTTGTGTGTGGGACTGGCCAATCTGCTACTGAGAAGGGGGACTGGACGAAGTCTTAACTCCTCCGGTAGGTTCTCACCAAGACGTTGGTCGAGAATTCTGTTCTGGGGCATGGGTGACAGGAGTGGCCCCATGCCCATCTGGGGAGTTGGGCAATGTTTCGTTTATCGGCTCAGCTCCAGTTGGGCTAGTCTGCTGAGAGAGTGTGAGTATGGGTGTTTGTCTTTGCACAATTATCTGCTCATTAACTGGTCTGTATGAAGCGAAAGCTACTCTGTGCCTTCTGGCTGTACAAATGAGATTATTTTGTTATCTCTTTATATTGTTTGTTTAAAGCTGGGGTGGACCCTCTGTGGCAAAGTGCGAAAGTCTCTAGCAGCTGCCAGATTTATTTTTCTCAGTCTTTTGCTCTTTGTTGGAGAGGGAATCTGCCCACTTAGCTAATAAAAATTTCTGTCTATGTTTGTATAAGTAAGGATTTCAGTTTGCTCTGATTTGTAAATTTGCTGTATTAAATTGGAATTTTAAAGTTCTAGGGTAGACTTAAAGGCTAAAACAAAGGCTAGCTAGGTTCCAAGATTGCTTGGTCCTGAGATTGCTTGTAAAGAATAGCAAGAGAGAAATCTTTTCAAGTTAACTATTTGCTTAGCAAATTAACAAAGTAGTAAATTTCAAGAACAGAGAACTTGTTTTTTATGGTTTTCTTATCTTTTTTGGTGGTTGGAGATTTCCAAGGGCCGGGCTTATATCTCTGCAGGGCGGAGAGATTTTCGGGCCCTGTCCCTGCCTGTGACATCATAGTCCAACGTGAGTCACCTGAAGCGGAACAAAGGCTGAAGTTATTATTAACTGTTTATAGACTCCATTAACCCTGATTATGTGTCTTGTTTAGCCTGTTGTCTTTGTTTGACTTGCCGTTTTCAGTTATTTATTAGTATCCTCATAGAGGACATAACCTGGTCTCTCCCTTCCTCCTTCATCCTGTTGTGACAGCATTTGTAACTGGATTAAAGATCTTTTCTTTCAGGAGGACATCCAGGCTTTCAGTATGCAAAAATTCTCCCTGTACACCCTTATCCTCATCCGCTATCTTTCTAGGCTAAGAGTCATTTTTCTCCACAGGTCAGATCTTCTTTTTTTTTATTATTACTTAAAATATTACAAAGAGTAATTGGGACTTTTTAAAAATGCCTTGGGATGTGGGACAAACTATTAAAAATTGGGACTGTCCCGCCAAAAGCGGGATGTCTGGTCACCTTACTATACCAGTAGTCTATGGTTTTCTCCAAATCTCCCACTGTTTAAAGGGAAACAAACAACTGGACTGGTCGGAGAGATCAAGAGTAGTAAAGGAGGAGGATTTAAGATTCTCCAAGGGCTCAGAGTAAAGAGGAAAAATCTATGAGGGAAAGCAACTGTTACAGAAAGAAAAGAGGTATCCTTAAATGTAAAAGCCTAAATATATAGACCATTTGCCTTGTTTCAGGACGGAGTGAATGGTTAATGCAGAAAGGGGTGAGGGTGTCAGCAGTTAATTATGAAGCAGGGAGAGATAGGTTTTTGTTGATTTTACTGATTGCAGACTGCTCCGCATGTGTAGGAGTCTGGTCTGTAGCCTACCACAGGTGTCTTATCAAAACAAAAATAAATTCAAGGTTGTAAGTTTTCTGCAGGCACAATTAATCTTTCTCTGCCCTGGCTTATTCTTTTTAACCCTTCCAATACTAATTAGACCAATACAATATACTTGAAATTACATAAGGAAAAATACAGCAGTTTGTACTAGACAAGTTTCAATTTACCTGTTCTTAGTTTTATCATAGAAGGTCTAGGTATATTTTCTTGAAAGTAAAAGTACATTTAAAATGTGTTCATAAATATTAATCTAAAAATACTGACTGTTCACTTTTGGTAATCATTAAAGGGTTGAAATTTCTAAGAATAAAGAATTCTAATACATTTAAAAAAAAAACAACAACAACTTAAACTCCCAGGAGCCAAGTGGAGGAGAATGGAGCTGAAGTCTGCAGCTCCCTGGTGATTTAGAACTGGTTGCTAGGCTGACTCAGCTCCTGAGACCTAGGTGAAAAAAGGGAAGTAGGGGGGCTGAATGCTCAAGCTGCCTGCAGTGGCCCTGGAAGAAGCCACCGCAGCAAGAAAGTGGGTGACAGCAGAAATATACCTGATACTAGAGCTGCCCCACTGCCACCCAATGAGTAATGAGTATTTTACAACAGCAATACAAGACTTGGGCCTTTGGTGGCTTGCTAGCTACAGCAGTTACAACAGAAACAAGTGACTGCTACTAGCCTTCCTGCAGCCCCAGGAATAGAGCAGCGAGCCTGGGATCCATGAAAGCTGCAGATAGAGCTAGCAAAAGCTCCCTGTTTACAAATGTACTGAAAGAGTTCAGTACCTGTTGCTGCTGGAATAGGAGTGGCTGATATCCCCTTCCAGTCCCCTCCCTTGGGAGAGGCCTGATCGCTGCTCTGCCACAGGAGACAGTATATGCAGGGCTGTTTCTAACTGCAAGTCTGGCTGTTTTGGACTCGCAGTTCATGGCAGGACCCTGTAACTAGTAAATAGGGTTAACAACAGGACAAAGGAAAGGTGATCTCTCTGGACCTGGAAGAGAGCTTGTAGGAGTTTGAAATTCTCCAAGAGAGGAGGAGTCTGACTGAGAGACTGGCCAAGACCTTGTTGGGTTAGAATAACCAGAGGCTGCTAATTGAACTTACAAACTGCAGTTTGCTAGGCAGAGGTCCAAGCTCAGTTGTATAGGAGTTAGGCTACCTGTATACAGCGAAACAACTTTTTCCCGTGCCACAATACATTGTGGAGAATTGAACAGACTGTGTTTGTGGCTGGAAAGAGGAACCAGCCACTGGACACAGTCCTGACAGTGGCTTACAGAAAACTGTATAATAGACTTTAGTCACCTCCCTAAGATGTTTGTATAGCCTTACCATGTGTCACGTGTAGTAGTAGAAGATTTAGCTGTCAGAAGTGGCCACAGTACCAATGTTATTCCTTATTATGTAAATACTAGAGGCCTGGTGCACAAAAATTTGTGCACTTGGGAGGTCCCTCAGCCCGGCCTGTGCCCTCTCGCAGTCTGGGACCCCTCAGGGGGATGTCTACCTGCTGGCATGCCTGGCCAGCCTGGGTTAGGGGCTGATAGCTGTTTGCAGGCTGGCCAAGCCCCCCAGTGGGAACCCTCACCCCATTGGGTGTGGCAGCCTGGGTGAGGGGCTGAGGGCTGTTTTCAGGCTACCCACAGTCCCTTCAGGATTTGAGTCCCTACTGGGGTGCGTGGGCAGCCTGGGTGCTGAGGGCCGTTTTCAGGCTTTCAGGCTGCCCACAGCTCCCATTGACCCAATGTTCCAGCAAGGCTGGCTGGAAGCAGGTTTCTGGGCTTTATTTATCTTCTATAATTGAAACTGTTGCTTTAAATTGAGGCCTAGGCAGGTAACGAAGCCTCCTGTTGGCCTTAGCTCCGTGGCTTCTATAATTGAAAACATGTTGCTGTGAGCAGAGAGAGGCCCAGCCAGCCTAGGCAGACAGTTTCCTCCATTGCTATTGCAATGGAAGCCTCCTGTTTGGTTCAGCTCTGTGGCTTTTATAATTGCAACTATGTTGCCATGATCAGAGAGAGGCCCAGCTGGCCTAGGCAGACACTTTACTCTTGGTGCAATGGAAGCCTCCTGTTTGATCTAGCTCCATGACTGCCAGCCTCCATCTTGGCTGGGTTAATTTGCATACAGCTGCTCTGATTGGCTGTTGGGCATGGCTTAGGTGTCCTGGAGGAATGGTCAATTTCAATATTACTCTTTTATTAGATTAGAGTGTAATCTTTAATTTTCTTACAGATTTAAATACAATTGTCAAAAGGGCAGGTGCCCAACTAGGCAAATAATACCCATCAGGTTTTAGTCTCTATTGAGAGACAGTTGGCAGTCTATATACTGTCTTGAAGGCCTGTGTGACCATGCTCATGTCAGGGGTGGCACAAACCTCAACTGTAGAAAACTAAAGAAGGCCCATATAGAACAGAGGGAAGTAGTAAAGTAGTGAATACTAGCCCTCTGTTACAGTAATTGCAGACCCTGTGAGGTCCTATAACATGTGAGAGCCTATAAAGAAATAAAGCTCCCTTAGTTCCTTTTGAGAGAACAAGTCAAATAAGGGGAGCCCTCCTACAGGGAAAGCTGTGACTATCTATTTGAATATAGACACATTGTAAATTTCTTCTTGCCATTTGAAGACAGTTATATCACTCTGAAGAGTCCATTGAAAGGGCTGACAAGGAGAATCAGAAGATCTTAAAGCAGGCCAGTATATTTTTCTCCTTATATAATTCCTATGAAATTTGGCAATACTTAATAAATCATGGCAATACATTTCTTTGCATAGATTCAATAAGACCAGTTCCTAATAGTGGTTTTATTAACTGAAAACTTTGACTGGAGTATCATGTTTCCAAGAGACCTGTCTGGACTCTCAAGACTTGAAGCCAGTAAGAGTGCCATGGAAAAAGCCTGGTATCCTGCTTGGCAGCCCTGAAAATGGCTGGTGCTAGAGCATCAGGCCCAGGCCCTACCATCACTGGTCGTTGGTCAGAGTAAAAGGGGAGCAATAAGGACGCCTTTGCATCCCTGCAGAACCCCCACACAGTCTGGGCCGCGATAAGTAGGAGGGCTACTGAGATTGGCCTTAAAGCCTAGGGCATAGGCCCAGGTGAAGTCGCTACAGGTGAAGGATTCACCTAACTCAGCAGATACTCCAGGCAGACCTGACGGCAGCTGGATGGCTTGGCTTCCTGGCCTTCTGGGCACATTAAAATTCAATCATGAAATTCCAGTGAAGGTAGTCAATTACCATTCTTATTGTGTTTATGCAAATTATCAGGCCAAATTAAATACAATAGATAAATTGGTCTTAATTTGTTTTTGTTTTTGTTTTTTTTTATAAACATAGAGGTAATTTTGAGGAGAGAAATTCTATTTCAATAATAGTTATTAAAACTGAAATATTTTCTTTCCTTTCCACCGGACCATTTGTTACAGTTTATCTCTGCCAGGTCACAAGCCCATCTCCTTCTAGTGCCCAGGCCTTATCATCCCTCTGACAGATAGCAAGGATATCTTGGCTCTGAGAGAAACTTCTGTCCCTCCTCAGCATGAAGCAGCTACAGAAAAGAAAATTCAACGGCCATTTTCCCTAAAAGAATTCAGAGCCAGGATCCTTGAGGTAAGGATTAGGCAGTTAGACAGACATAAGCAGAGCAAGGACAATAGGCCAACTGGCACTACCAGATGTAACTATTTCTACCTCTAGGTATGTAAAACAAGAGGCATAGCCAAAGAAGTACTCACCCAAAGTCCCAGTTACTAGAAAAGTTTGGTCAGCAGCCACAGCTATGCTTATCAAAAAGTAAATAAGTTAACCCATTTGCAGGAACTAATCCTAACCACCCCACATAAGGTCAAGGTTTTACTCTAGAACACACTGGAGCACTGAATGTCAAACGCTTGAGTCACCTAGTTTCAGGCTCTCTGGTGGGCAAAAGAAAAATCAGTAACAATTAATACTGATAGCAAATACGCATTTGCAATAGCTCATATACATAGTGCTATTTACAAGGTAAGGGAACTCCACAGAAACAAGAGGAAACTGGGCCACAGACGAAGTGGCCAGGGAGGCTGCCCTAAAACCGGTGGGGCCTCTACAGATTCTAGTGATTTTTCCAGACTCTGACCCACCCACCTTACCAGCTTACATGAAAACCCAATCTAGAAAAGCTGAAATCTATAATTAATCTTTACTCAAGTTCTTGCAGGCTTTGCAGTCCACCCAGAAAGCAGTCCAGGAGCATGTCCGAGATGCTCTGTGCTCTGCCTGAACCAACTTCTGATCCAGTCTGTCCCTTCCAGCCTGGTGACTCTGTTTAGATAAAGAAATTTGCCACCCAAGGACTGACTCCTATCTGGAAAGTACCACCCTCATGGCAGTCAAGGTCGACGGGATCCCAACCTGTCTTCATCACTCCCGGCTTAATTCAACCAGGCAAAATAGAGAGTCCAGGACTCTTTAGACCCTCTAGAGATTATTCCTGGCCCTCATCTTATAAACAGGCCCACTGACTGTATTCGGCAGAGAGTTAATTCTATTAAGCTTATAGTCCTCGGGGGTCAATGTAATTCCTTCCCCAGCAATGACCCAAAAGAGTCAATGATTTGACTCCTGTACTTAAAACCAGTGGGGAATGATGCCTCCACCTTATTAAAAACTTTGAAATTTTAACCTTGCTATTTCTGGCTTCTGTAAATGCTTGCTGTCTTAAATAATAAGGAAAATAAGACTACTCTCATTTCAGAGGGGCCATTAAACCTTCTCTAGATGAAGTTATCAGTGCTGGCATCAGGCCAAGCCTTTGGTTAAGGTCTCAAAGGCCCAGCACATAGGGCCCTTTACAAACTTGCAAAGGGAACCAGAAAAAACCATATTTGGGAGACAAAGAAGGTGGAATCCTGTATAAATACAGGAAACTTCCTGTGTGACTTCACCCAGAATTTGAGAAACATTTTCCTCTGGGCCCTCGTGTAATAAATGTAACTGCATCTCTCTAAGTGTTGCTTGGTTCTTCTCTGGTTTTTCTGCAACACATCATGATAGTTTTTCATGTAATATAACTGAAGTCATACAGTATATACTATTTTGAGACTAGATTCTTATACTTAGCATAACCCCTTTGAAATATGTTCAAGTGCTGGACATATCTAGTTGGCTTTTTTAGAAAACAAATGATCTAAACTGAAAATGGTCTGGCTTTTATTATATTCACATCAGTTTAATATCTTCGTCAGAGTAAATGACAGGGCTGTTTGTATAGCAAGTACTATGTACAAACATTGGTCTCATATGTGAAGGCCTAGGAGCTGCTTTGTTTGGCAAGTTCCATCAAACAAGTTATTTGACTTTGCATAACTATTGGATGATAGTATGAACACAATGTGACAGATATTTTTACCTGCAAAACATAGCACAGATAATATTTTTTTGGTCAAATTGCTGATTAAACATGCAATTTCTACTGCTATGTTTCATTGGAATCATTGTATGAGTTCTTACCCAGGGCATTTCCATTATTTGTACAGCATGTAGTTTGTCCTTGACTAAAGACTGAAAATCCTTCTCTCTTTCTGCTGAAGGCCAGTAGTGCCTAAATTATTTTTTGCACAAAACCCTAGAAAGGTGTAACAACATTATGTTCTTGTAATTATGGAATCACTCATATACTCCTCATAAGATCTAAGAACCACTTGATAAGAAAATAAATATAATCTATACTAATAAAAAGGTAATATGCTAATTAGACCAGATAGATTGAATGTCTTCCGGACATCCTTCGGGACAAATCTGCAGGGGCTGTGAGGCCTGAGGAGGGCCGGCAGTCGCAGTGGCTGGCAGTGGAAACAGCAGCAGAGTGATGGGGGTGCGCCTTCCCCTGATAGGTCCGGTTGCCTCCCACAGAGGGAGGCCAGACTGCAGCTTAGGGGAGTGAGCCTAAGCCATCAGCAGGACATCCCCTGAGGGCTCCAAGACTTTGAGAGGGCGCAGGCCAGGCTGAGGGACCCCGCCTCCCCAGTGCACAAAAATTTGTGCACTGGGCTCTAGTATTATCATGAAAGCATTCCTCATTAATCTATTGCTGTCAAACTTCAGAAAGTTGAAAAGTTGGGCAGTTGTTTCTGTATCACTCCATATATTATATATATATATATATATACATATGATACTATTACTCAAGATGAAAATCAGTAATGCAATCACCCATATCAAGTAATCACAAATTCTATCTAATAAAAGAGTAATATGCAAATTAGGTGTCACTCCATCACAAAGATGGCCACCTCCATGGCCACAAGATGGTGGTGCCCATAGCCACATTCTCTCTAATAAAAGAGTAATATGCAAATTAGGCATCACTCCATCAGAAAGATGGCCTCCCCCATGGACACAAGGTGGCAGTGCCTAGTCTGGCTCAGCCCTGCCACTGAAGTGGCCAGGCCTGTTAGCCAGGCAGGTGGCAGGGAGGTGGGGGGCCTGAGGGGCGGAATAGGTGATCAGAGTGGGCTGGGGGTCCCCTGTCCAAGCCAGAGGCCTTTGCCAGAGGCCTCAGGCCTGGGCAGGGGCTAGGCTGGAGATTGCAGGCGCCTGGGTAGCTCAAAGCCAGCAATTAGAGGAGCAGGGGTGGAGCCTGCGATTGCAGGGGTCTGGGCACCAGTGGAGCCAGCAAAGCAGGGGTCTGGAGGTCCCCTGCCCAGGCCTGTAGCCTTGGCCAGAGGCTGCCAGTGGGGCAAGGGCAGACCTGGCAATGGAAGGGGCCTGGGCTCTGTGAAGCCGGCGATCAGAGGTCTGGGGCCAGAGGTTACAGGCCTGGGCAGGGGTGGAGTCGGTGATCAGAGTGAACTACAGAGGAAACACCTTTTCTTACTGCTCATTGGCTAAGCTCCCTGTATGCCACTGGTAATATTCTTAGTAACTTGGGTAATAAGAATCCCTAAAGGCGATCTATGGTTTATTCTACCACACTCCTGGAAAAAAAAGAGGACCAACAAAAGGCTATACCACCTTTATAAAGGTTGGTAAATTGATAAACCCTTAAGTGGCTCATGAAAAAATAAATAACAGAAATAAGAAAAAAGACCACTACAGATTCTAATGCCATTTTATTTTATTTTTTAACTTTACCTTTATTGTTGAAAGTATTAAAGATGTTCCCCTTTTACCCCCACTTACTACCTCCAAATGTCCTCTCATCCCCTCCCTAGGCCTTCCTTGTTTGTCCATGCATATATGCATATAAATTCATTGGCTAATCACTTTTCTGACCCCCACCCCCCTTCCCTCTGAAATACATCAGTCTGTTGCATGCTTCCACATCTCTGGATCTTCTTTATACATCAATTTATTTCATTCACTAAATTCCACATATAGGTGGGATCTTGTTATACTTGTCTTTCTCTAACTGGTTTATATCACTTAGCATAATAATTACCAGGTCCCTCCATGCTATCTCAAAGGGTAAGAGATCCTTCTTTTTTTACAGCTGTATAGTATTCCATTGTGTAAAATCAGTTTTTAATCCATTCATCTACTAATGAGCATTTGAGTTGTTTCCAGATCTTAACTATTGTAAATTGCACTGCTATGAACATAGAAGTGCATACATTCTTTCTGATTGGTGTTTCCAGATTTTAGCTATTTAAATCATGCTGCTATGAATATTTTCAACAATAAAAATTTTAAAAAAGAAAGAGAGAAAAAATAATGCTGCTATGAACATAAGGGTGTAAATATTCTTTCTGATTGGTGTTTCTGGCTTTTTAGGCTATATTCCTAGAAGTGGGGTCACTGGGCCAAATGGCAGTTCCATTTTTAATATTTTGAGGAAACTCTACACTGTTTTTTATAGTGGTTGCACTAGTCGCATTCCCACCACCACTGCACTAAGGTTCCTTTTTCTCTGCATCCTCTCCAGCACTTGTTTGTTGATTTATTGATCATAGCCATTCTGGCAGGTGAAAGGTGGTACCTCATTGTCATTTTAATTTGCATCTCTGATTATTAGTGACATTGAACATGTTTTCATATGTCCCTTGGCCATTTGTATGTCCTCTTTGGAGAAGTGTCTATTCAGGTCTTCTGCCCATTTTTAAATTGGGTTGTTTGTCTTATTTTTGTTGAGATGTTCAAGTACTTTATATACTTTGGAAATTAACCCCCTATCAGACGTATCGTTGGCAAATACGTTCTCCCATATAGTGGGTTACCTTTTCATTTTAATGCTGTTTTTTTGTTGTTGTTGTTATTGTTTTGTTTTTTTCTGTGCAGAAGCTTTTTATTTTGATGTAGTTCCTTTTTTTCCCTTTTTTTTTTCTTACCTTAGGCCATCTATCAATGAAAGTTCTGCTTCATGAGATGGCTGATATTTTGTTTCCTATGTTTTCTTCTAGGATTTTTATGGTTTCATGACTTACATTTAAGTCTTCTGTCCGTTTTGAGTATACTCTTGTGTACGCGAAAGTTGGTAGTCTAGTTTTATTTATTTATTTTTTACATATAGTTGTCCAATTATCCCAACACCATTCATTGAAGATACTGTCTTGACTCCATTGTATGCTCTTGTCTCCTTTGTCAAATATTAATTGAGCATAATGGCTTGAATTGATTTCTGAGTTCTCTATTTTGTTTCATTGATATACTTGCTTATTCTTGTGCCAGTGCCAGTCTGTTCTGATTATAGTGGCTTTGTAGTATAGCTTGATCTCTGGTATTATGATCCCACCAACTTTATTATTCTTTCTCAAGATAGTTGGATCTATTTGGGTCTTTTTTGGTTCCATATAAATTTTTGGAAAATTTGTTGCAGATCTGTAAAATATGCTGTTAATATTTTGATAGGGATTACATTGAATCTGTAGATTGTTTTGGGTAGTATGGACACTTTAATGGTATTAATTCTACCAATTCATAAACATGGTATATTCTTCCACTTATTTATTATCTTTATCTCTTTTATCAATGTCTTATAGTTTTCT
>PVJC01033244.1:0-19454 GCA_004026665.1 Murina feae | reverse complement strand
AGGGGATCAGATCTGGCTCACCTCCCTCCATTCAGCAGGAGAGGGAGGCGGAGTTTCCAGATTCTCCCTGATGAGTCTGAGCTGTGTGTGTATGCCACCTATCCAGGGAACATAAACATTTCTACCAGGTGCCACACACCGTCTCACAGCTTGGAATAGCATATCGGGTCTGCAATCACACTTTTCCTTGGTGACGAGGGTCCTCACTGGGAAACCTGACTTTGCTGTGAGATGCAATAGGGCTATGCCCTCCAGGCCTATTCTAGCAGATTCTTCAATTCTACTCATTAGTGGGTGGTAAGATAGATTTATCAGATCAGGTCAATGTTTTCTGAAAAATAGATGAAAAACAGAGCAGAAAAAACAAAACAGACTAGACTAGGTTAGCGTGCATTGCCTGCAGCAGGTAAATACTGTTATTTTGAAACTGCTGTTTCAATTATGTGTGTGTGGTTTGCAATGCAAAATATATTACTGTGGACTGTGATTAAAAACGTCTGCAAAACACAGTACTGAAATCTATAAGGTCTGAAATGCATTTTGCGTACATACAAAAAAGAAGTGTTTTTTAAAATGTTTGACTACAATACACAGTAAAAAATACACGTGCGCACGCACACACACACAGCAGTTTCACGAGCGAGTACTTGCTATTACTACACAAGATATACAACAACATTTCTATTTCATCTGACAAAGGTGCTGACTACCCCCCCACCAAATGATCTCACAACTCTCCAATAGACATGAGCCAGTTTGAGAAATAGCTCATATTTGTGTTTTATCATCTTCTCCCTCATTCAAGAAGACATGCCATCTCTTAGGGACCTGCGACTTCAAGAGACTCCCTGCGCTGCCCCTAGTCACCCTGAAACCCTAGCCTTGTTGGTTAGTCTGGCCCATCGGAGCCCATGGCTCACAGCTTTGTTCTCTCTGGAGGGCTGACATGTGCAGGGGCGTAGTTGTCAAAGTTAACAACACGTGGCCTCCCCCACCGTCACCCACTGTAAACGGGGAGGGGACACACATACCTAGGAGACTTGGGGTCCCTCTCGTCGCAGAGAAACGCCTGAGCAGCTCCCGTGGATCTGCCCTGGTAAGTTAGGATCGGGATCGGGGTCTTCAGAACACCTTGAAAAGACAGGCAAAGCATAGACACATCAGCCTTGTGTGGGTTTGGGGAATTCCTGCTGGCTTTTCCAAAAGCTTCTTGGGAAATGATGTGTAGCTGTAGAATTCTTTGTTAGGTAAGCTGAGACCTCGACCCAGAGGACATGTATATTTATTTCCTTTTAGTCTTGAGTGAACCCTAGGGCTAGTGGAGGGGGAGGTGAAATCCGGCTGGTGTCACCAATATTGTGAGCTGGCAAATGAGCCCCACACAGATGCCACCAAACCATGTCGGACACAGTGAGCCAGCCCTCTGATACGACAGGACATACACTCTCTCATCTAATGTTCGCAATTCTGTGTGATAAGAACCATTGTGACCCCCATTTTACAGAGGAGGAAAACTGAGGCTCAGAGATGCTAAATTGCTTGGGCAAAGCCAAGTCTGTGGGTCAGTATCACAACCTCAATGCCCACCCAAACAGGTAGCCGACAACAGAGCAGAGATATAACGCACCCCCCAGTGGACTCACATCTGTCTCCACACATTCCTTCAATGTCATGCAGGAGGCAGCCGATGGATGATTCTCTCTTGTCATTGATGTTTCTACCTCTCTCTCCCTCTCCCTTCCTCTCTCTGAAATCAATTTTAAAAAAAACAAAAAAACCCAAACACTTATCTTTAAAAAATGAAAACCAAAGCCAGAACACGCCCTTCTCTCAGTGCCTTGGGACTCCCCATCGCCCTCAGAATAAAAGGCCAGGTGCTCACAGTTCACCCTGGGGCCCTTCCCCATCTGGCCCCTGTGACCTCGTGTCTCCCTACCCAGCTTCTCTTCTCCTCATCCTTTCTGGGCTGACCATTGCCCTCTGTCCTGGCCAAGGTCACAGCCTACGACATTCTTCCTCTAGTCAGCCCCAGACCCACTGCTTCACTGACTTCAAGTCTTGGTTCCAATGGCACCTTCTCCATGCAGCCTTGTCTGAACTTCCTGTTTAAAATAGCAGCCCCCACTGGGACTACCTACACTTTCCTTTTGCCTTGTGTTGTTGATTGTCGGTCACACTCCAGTACAATAGATGCCCGTAGGGGTGGGATTTGTTTTCAGTTTTGTTCACTGATGGATTTCAAGAGCCCAAGATAGTGCCTGGCACATAGTAGGTGCTCAACATACATTTGTCGCGTGATATGATGCTGTATGTTCACACATCCTTTCTGAAACTTCTGAAGGAATGGAGGCTTTAGGGTATGCCTTCCTGGGGTTGAAACTCCTTTGAGAGGCTAAAGGGATTTATGCCTCCTGAGGAAGGAATTTGAGGGACACAGAGAGATGGGCAGCGAGAAGCAGGTGAGAGTCTCCAGGCTCCCAGCTTATGTCTGAACAACACCTGCAGGATGAAGGAGAGGTGAGACGCCTGAGACCCATCTCAGCATCCCAGCCTTGCAGCCCCATCACTCACAGCTCTATGCCCATCTGTGTGTTCCGGGAACCTGAGCAGCGTGGAGCAGTCCTTCCCATCTGGGCCAGATGAGACGCTGCCATTTGAGCCTCTTGGTCACTCTATTCTCAACTCTCCCACCCCCAACGCCAGGAGTCGAGGGATGTCCTGTGTGCCATCCCTACTTGGGCTCTGTGGTCTGATGGACCTGGATTCAAATCCCAGATCACCTGGATCTCTCAGAGCCTCAGTCTCTTCCTCTATAAAATGGGGATAATGTTGCTTATACTAAAGAGTTGTTCTGAGCTGTAAGGACTTAAAACGCCTGTGTCGAGTGCATAGCAGAAGTTCCACAAACACTGACTCCTTCCACTGTCCGCCCTCACCTCACTGCTCACCTTGCTCAACAGCCTCTTCAACAAGCTTCTTGAACAAACTCAAGGCTCTCTGGTCCACGATCATGGAGACGTCCTTGTCCAGGGCCTGCAGGAAGGCGGCCAGAGCAATGGCGCCCGGGGGCCCATCCGTCTCTTCCGGAGGCTCTTGGTTGAAATGCGTGGGGAACCCGGTGGTGATGAGCACTGAGTGCGTGTGGGACAGCGACAGAGAGGCCCTCAGCAGCTCATCTTTGCGGAGCAGGTGCCCGATGCCCCTGTTGCCTAAAATTACAAATAAAATAAAATAAAATCACAAAATAATGTAATTGTGCTTCAAGTAGAAACTCACGCAAATGGCAGCTTGTTTCTTTGTCTGTTTCAGAATTCGTTTTGAGGGATGTGCCAGAGGCTGCCAATGGTTCACCACAACGTATCCTCTGCCCCTGCCCCACTAGTGAGGGGCAGCTGGATACATGGCTGAGCAGCCCCTCCTTCAGGTAGCTGTGGCCACATACTGGGTTCTCTCTAGGTAGCAATCCTAGACCTCTGAAAGGGAATTAGAGTAGGAGTGATGGGCGCCCCCTCCTGGTCATGTGCCTCCCATGCATTCCTCCAAGCTCTTCCTTTCCTGGGGGCTGAGATAGTGACAACTGGCGCCCTCTAGGGGTCTAATGAGGTGATGGCAGAGTGCTGCGCCCCTCAGTGACTGGGTGAAGTAGATCCCCTTCCTGCTGAGCTTGAATCCTCACGCTGGGAGTCCCACCTTGGACTGTTGTGTGACAGGCATATATTTCTATTTTATTTGAGCAAAGCATCTTGGGGTTTATTTGTTACGGCAAACCCCAATTCAGGGGACCATAGAGGGAGGAAGGGATACAGTACTGTCTCAGCTGGGGATTCCCCAAAAGAAGACCCTGAGACCCTAGAGTATTTCGGAGGAGAGTGAGTGCAGGTATTCCAATGGAAAGTGATTCCAGGAAAGAAGTTAGAAGGTGGGAGAGGTGACGTGATAGAGAAAAAGGAGAGAAGCCGCTAAAGCATGTGTGGGTGAGCAGATGAACTCTGAAGGCGTCTGGGGTTCAATCCTGTAAGAAATGGTGTGGAGCCTGGCCAGTGTGGCTCAGTGGTAGAGCGCAGACCCATGAACCAGGGGGTCCTAATTCAATTCCTGGTCAGGGTACATGCCCGGGTTGCAGGCTTGATCCTCAATAGGGTGTGTGCAGGAAGCAGCAGATCAATGATCCTCTCTCATCATTGATGTTTTTCTCTTCTCCTTCTATCCCCCTCTCCCTTCCTCTCTGAAATCAATTAAAAAAGGAAAGAAATGGCATGGAGCACAGCTGAGGGCTGTCCTTCCGGAGGGCAGGGAGACTGGGCTGTGCCTGCTCTGGTGGCGGAGCAGAGAGACCCCGGCCCAGGATGGGAACCACTGTTCTGAGAGCTGCCCGCTGCAGCTGGGGTTTGGGCAGGGCACCATCAGCATCTCTTAGAGCCACTGCCGGTGGCTGCCAGGCCGGGGGCAGCTGGGCAGCACAGCTTTCCGACTCTCATCACATACCACTGAGCCTTTGTCTACACTCCGGTCACCTCAGAGCACGTCTATGCCACGTGGAGGCGGGATGTGACTCAGAGCTCCCATCCCGCGGTGGCGGCTAAAGCGAGAGCTGGGCCTAAGGGACAGGAGGGGATGTCCGCATGCATCCGAGGTGCTGCGAGACTGCAGAAACACGGGGTTGGATTCCTGTTATGGAGGAAAAGTCCCAGATTTAGGATCGTAGCTGTGTGCCTTTGTCCTCGTCCTGGATCGCTCTCGACCTCAGTGTTCCTACGAGGAGCCTGGGGTGGTCCAGGTCGTGGGGAGGGGGAGGCTGCCAGGGGGAGCGGGAACCAGAACACTCATCTGGTTGGGACCTTAGATTTGCCTGCGGGAGCCAGCGTCGCTTCTAGGAAGGTCACCTAATAAAGTGGTCAGCAATGAACACAGTCATACGCATGCCCACTGCAGCACTGTTTATGGTGCCAAGTAGGATCGTCAGAACAGGGGTGGGACGCCGGAAAAACGGAATTCCAGGCAGACATTAGAAAGATGGCTGTGGAAGGCGAATGGCATGGGAAAATGCTCACAGTGTGTTAAAAAGTTTAAAAAGAGGGCTCTAAAATAGCACCACAGCATGGTTCACATATATATGGAGAGAGATGCTGTTTTTGTTGGTGTCAGTCTTATAGGTCCAAGACGGAAGAGGAAGACTTTTCAGAGCCAACATTTGGGATGGGACGCTGGCAATTTTTATTGCCTCTTTACTTTCATATGTTTATACAACGAACATGCGTTGCTGTTGATAAAAAGAGAGAAAAAGAAATTTTGAAAGAAAACAAGAAAGAAATTGAACTGTAATCTATTTGGACTGAGCAATGTCCTCCTCCCCTCCCCCCCCCCGAAAAAAGAGGAGAGAACTCTGTCAACTCTAAAGTAGTCTGTACATTTGTGATGGATTTATTATGAGTGCAAACATGACTATTATAAATCTCCAGAGTCTCTAGGCACCTCAGATGCAAGCCAACGTCTTCTCAGAAATGACAAAGTGGCTCTATTATTAAGCCCAGGGAGCAGTGCCCGGTCCGCTGCCATTAATCTTCTATCTGCTCATTTAATAGAGGAGGAGGGAAGCGCATCTGGTGAATGGAGGACTAGAGATGCTCTGTGATCAATGATATTGGCACATCCAGACAGTCGTAGATCTGCCTTTGCCCCGAGCCCCATGTTTCAATCTCTGACTGACCCCAGTCTGCACAAGCTCTAAAGGGGGTGCTTGTGGCTGCCCTCCTAGGACATTTTATTAAGCGGTGGATACCCTGTATCTGCAGTACATTCACTTTCCAGTTACTTTTTTTTAAAAAAAAAAATCTGAGCTAAAGGCAGAGTCGATAATTCATCTTTCCCCACGATCCGCGTACGGTGTGAGAGAGCCATCAGCGTGGGTGAGAATGTTTGTGAGAGAGAAAGTATTACAGGAATTTGTAAAAAATATCCACCAAGGAGATTAACTACGTAAGAGACTAGGTATGCACAGCCTTGAGCATTCACCTCTGTGCGTGCGTACGTCCTAGAAAGTGCATCTTGGGGGCTGGGGTGGGGGGCTGCGTCCCACATTGACTGTGTGTCTACAGGTTAAGAGAACCATATCCCCTGCAGAATAAATGGATGAATGACCAAATGAAAGACCCAGCAGACAGACAATCAAGCAAAAAGCTATGCCCTGTGGTTTCACAGAAACTTTTGCTACCCCAGACCCCTCTGCAACTGGAGGGCAACCTTTGCTCCCAGGTCCAGGGGAAAGGTCAGACATGACTCAGGCTGGGCTGCTCTGTCGGATTCTGGGCCACAGTGTTAGCCAGCACAAACGGGCACCCAGGCTGTCTGCTCCGTGGCCCTGCGCGGGCGCTGTTCTCCACCCCACTGTCACCACTGCCAACGGTTGGGGTCGCAGGAGTGTGGCCTGGAGGGTCGACCCCCCGGGTTGGTCTCGACCCCACCTCCATCGATCTAGGTGTCTGCTTGAGGGACAGGTGTCTGGTGGGCCAGCAGCGAGGCCACAAATGCCTTCTTCAGACAGTCAAAGTGCAAGAACAACCAGGGGTAGAATCACAGCTCGTGAGAAGGGCAGGAGAGGGAGTGGGGTGATAGCACGTTAAATGCCGGGCACATACCATACAGATTCCGATTCCAATCTATCCCACACTTACTGACCATGGCCTTGGAGTCAGCGGGTGTGGGTTCAAGTTCTGCCCAACCATCTACCAGGTATGTGGACTTGGGAAAGTTTCTGAACCTTATATGCCCCAGTTTCCTCATCTGTTAAAAAGAAGTGAGTAATAGCTGCCTTCTAGGGTTAGTGGGAGAATTTAATAAGATGAAACGTGGAAATGTTTTTAGCACATGCCTGGCCCAGGCAGAGTAAAACTCAGTAGATAATAACTATTACGCTCATGAGCTATCAGAACCCCTGAGAGAAGGGTATAATTGTTATTACTCCAGTTACACTGACAAAGAAACTGAGGTGGAGAGCAGCTGTGAGGTCTACACCTTGCTTCTCTGTGAGCCTTTGTCAGAAAAAAATAAAACAGGAAAACCTCAAACCACTGAAGCACAATAGCGCCCTCTGCTGTCCACCTGAATTAGCAATTCAGCCAGTAAAGGAAGACGGCAAGTTGAAAGCCCCTCAATCAGCCTTCAGCAAACCTCCTCCCAATGGGACCCAGCAGATCCCACGTGGGCCCAGCTAGCCCTGTCCCTGTCTCAAAAGCCAGAGGCTGACAAACCACAGAAGGACTGTCTTTTCTCTGAGACACAATTGCAACATACACGTTGGCTGCAAACGGTTGTGAGGCAAACCGCAGGGTCCTGCCCACCGGGATCCCCCAAAGAGTAGAATTCCGGCCCCTGCTGCCCAGTATGAAAAAAAAAACCAAAAACTGCTCTGTGCCCAACCCCGGGGCATTGGCAAAAAAGGGGAAGATAGGGCCACTGTTAAATGCAGAGATGATGATGGTTAAACAGTAGCACACGACTACCTAGAAACCAGTCTCCCCTCTTTCTTACCTCGCCAACCCCAATTTAGTTCTGGCAACGTGCCCAGCTAACAAGTTGCCTCCCAAACTTGCTCACATGTTTAAGGTTGACCATTTTGAGGAGAAAATAAAGAAGAAGAAAATCACCCTTTATTCTACTACTCAGAGATGGTCACCTGCAGTACTGTGGTGCATTTACTTCTAGCCTTTTGGGGATTCATATACAGTATAAACGTTTTTAAAAGTCACACGATAGCCTGGCCGGTGTGGTTCAAGGTAGACCCATGAACCAAAAGGTCCCTGGTTCGATTTCCAGTCAGGACACATGCTCGGGTTGCAGGCTCAATCCCCAGTAGGGGGTGTGCAGGAGGCAGCGGATCAATAATGTTTGTCTCTCGTCGATGTCTCTGTCTCTCTATTCATCTCCCATCCTCTCTTCCTAAAAATAAATAAAATCATTTTTTTTTTAAAAAAAATCATACTATAGATACAATTCCATGCCGCCTTTTTCACTGAACAGTGGCATCAGTGATGAATTTCTCCGGGCCCTGATGGCGTGAATGTTTTGTTCCTTACCTGGGTCTACGGCAATTATAGTCTCCAGTTCTCTGATCTTCTGCACGGCCGAAGAGGATGTGATGCTGTAGTGCAAAGGATCCTGGGAAATGGGATGGACCTCTGGGATTCCCTCTGGGGTGAGACAACCGGCCGGAGCCTCCGAATCTTTCAGGTCAGTCATAACCGTGGAGCCCGGGGCGCTGGTGAAAGCCAGTGGCGTCTCTAAAACACACAGCAAGAGGGATGAGCCCACCCCCTTCATCAACCCAGTGCATTCTGGTCTAGCCTGCCACTGATGGACAAGAGAGCACCATGCACCTCCTCCCCCAACCGCACTCCTTGCACCGTGTGCTGGCACCATAGGCTGGCGTATGGCTAAATAATTTCCACTTAAAACTCGGTGCCTCCCAGTTTTAGGAACGTGAGCACGAGGTGAGTGCGGGAAAGGTAGTGAAGTTCAGCCACAGCTGCAGGGGCTCCATCAATGTAACATCAGAAAGTACTTCCTGAACCCTTACGAGGCACCATTTCGCTCCTTTTGCAGCAAATGCTCTGTTTGCTAACAAACAGCTCCCTCTGAACAGAGCTCCTGTTCTTCTCCAAGCACTTGTGTTTGGTTTAGGCTAATTTTGTTCTTTGGAAAACGCTCTCCTGCTAGCTGACAGCGATGTGAGACACTCTAGTGGAATCTCTAAGAACGTGACTTAGCACGGCAAACACACTGCGGTGGGAGATGCAGCTTCAACCTCTCTAAACTTGCGTCCGCAACTATAAGACAATGATAACGCTGAGGCAGGACGGGGGTGAGGCCCGTGCCTGGCACATGGTAGGTGTCCACCGTATTCATGTTAAATAGCCAGAATCCCACGGGTCTTGGGGTTCATGCCTCATCAGCATGATAGGGATGTCTTTTGCTATCATGAGGCCATTCTGAGGGCTAAACTCCCATGAACGCTTCCAAATAAATGGAAAGTGACACTCAATTCTGTGATTTGTAGTGCATGTGTGGCAGACACTAGAATCTTCCAGTGTCTACGACAGTGGGTGGCAATAGTGACATTATTATGTTGGCTCACATCCCACCCTCACCGTGAGCTAACTGGGGCCCTCGTGTGGCTCGTCATGGTAACATCATCCTGGGCCTTTGGGAAAAAATGTACTGACAGTGTTGCTTGCAAACACCACGTGGAGTGGGTTTGTTTAGTCGTGTTGTCTGTTTGCACCTTTGCTTTCAAAGCCACACCAACCTCCAAAATGTCTCCAAAAGTCCACCTAAATCAGGGGTCCTCAAACTTGTTAAACAGGGGGCCAGTTCACTGTCCCTCAGACTGGTGTTTAAAAACAAAACAAAACCATGAACAAATTCCTATGTACACTGCACATATCTTACTTTGAAGTAAAAAAAAAACAAGGCGGCAAAAACACCCGGCGGGCCGGATAAATGTCCTCGGTGGGCCGCATGTGGCCCGCGGGCCGTAGTTTGAGGACCCCTGAAATGATGGCCCTTGGAAATAGCCACGGGCCTTCTGAGGAGAGAATTGTATTTAATCAAGACGATTTGAGCTGAAGGACAAGCTGCTCTGGCAGGACCCTCCCCGGGGATGGGAAGAAAAAAAAAAAAAAGAAGAAGAAGCCGGAGCTATTTTTGCTGTGGGCTGCAGGTCTCTCTCACACAACTTCCCTCTTTAGGTCACTGCACTGTGCGCCTATCCCTTCGAAAACCACAGACCACCAGGTTCCACCCTAGGTCAGAGCCATTGCCCGCAGGAGCTGGACGTACGGTAGCCGCTGATCGCTTCGAGACTGGTCAACTGAGAAGGCCAGAACACCGGGACCTCCCCCGGCTGACACGGCACAGGATCCCCGTAGTCAGGCCTGGAAAGATCTCGGATTCCCAGCAGCTCTGCAGAGGGAAAAGGAACGCGAAATCCACTCGGAGCTGACCTTATGGAGAAGTGCATGGTCCTTTCTCCAAGAGGAACTCTAGTCTCAGGGTTGCTAGAGAAGGATGGGGAGGAGGAAAGGAATCGGGCATAGCAACTCAGGATGCTTGCTGACCTCCAGGCCATTCAGAGGGACAGGGTCTCCGAGGCCTGGTGTGACTGCTGGAGGCGGCTCGGGTGCATCCGCCCAACACCTGCATTGCACGGATTGCCAACAAAGCCAGTGTCTTTGAGTTTATCTCGGCACAGACTGAGTCGCCTAACACAGACCTAAACCCTGCTGCTGGACCCTCAACAGGGCCCCCACCCCTGGCTGGCCACGTAATGCTTGTCAGGACAGCAAAGATGGGTGTCGCCCGTGAGGAAAACTCAGCAGATGCTGTGCTGTGGGCACTCCTGAGATCATTGCTCTGAGGACGGTGGCACAAGCTGATTGCATTGTTATAGAGTGCAGGCTGTGTCTGACTTTGGGACACAGCCGAGCAAGTTCAACGACACTGACGCTCATTCGCACCCAAGGCCTAATCCCAAGTCCCCACCAGGCACTCTGAGAGCCCCTGAGAGGATGGGGCAGCCTCCACGCCTGCATCTGCTCACTCACTCTCAGAGGTTTCTCCTCGCTCTCGGATTGAGTTCAGATGCTGGGGATCAATGGGTTTCAGCTCACGGGAGGCAGCTGTGTCCCAGCCAAATAGGCTGCTGAACAACAGCCGAGATTCATGGCGGCTCTGAGCTCAAGTGTCAAGACAAAATAGCTCAGCTGCCGCACTCCACCACCTGATCTTCCCAGGGCAGCCCCTCTAACCTGAGGGGCACCTGTCAACCCAGCACAGGCAACGCAGCCGCGGGAGCTCAGGAACAAAGCACGGCCCCGTCTTCTCGGGCTGAAGCCCATGAGCAGCTGTCAGAGTCATGAGAGAGCCTGGCCGCTCACCTGGGTCCCCGATGTGCACGGGCTGTCCCTGCTCACCCATCAGGGAGCAACTGGCCTGCACCAGCCTCTCCAGCTTGTCCTTGGGGACGGGCCTCATGGTGACCACCAGAGGGCAGCCAAAGCCAGCGATGGCGGCGCAAGGCACTGTGGTCTGCAAAGAAATCAAGTTTAAAAACAAAATGTTAAAAAATAGAATTAGCACAGAAAGGAGTACTGAGAGTTCAAGGCAGTGAATGCGATAGGTAGGAGGTCCCGGTAGCTCTTCTACAAATATAGCTTCTACTCCCATGCGACACACAGATGAAGAAGTTTGCTGGTGATTGCTGGTCTGGAACAGAGAACCTTACCTTTGTGGGTGCCGTGGACCCCTTCTGCAGTCTGGCGCAGCGAGGGAGCCCCGTCGAAGTGATGTTTTAGGCCACAGGAAAGGGAATGCATAGGATCTTAAGGGAAACCAATCATACTGCAAACGCAGTTATCAGACGATGAAAAAACGCGACCCAGCAATCTGTGCGTCTCTGCATGAACAGGTTAAGGAGCAAGACGACAGGCCTGCTGCGGTAATTTTGAAGTCGTGATCAGCATACAGGATGATCCTGAGAGGCCGGAAGACCCGGGATGGGACATGGAAGTACCTGTGGTTCCTTGGGGCAGCCACCGAGTCGCAGATACGAATGCAGTTTGTCACCTGCATTCGTAATCGGAGGCCGTGCACAAGGTCAGTTTGAGGCCCCGGAAAATACTAATAAAATATGATTTTTCTTTCCATCCAATTCCATGGAATCCTCTGACTATTCTCTGTGGCCTCAGTGGCCAGTGGGCCACAGCTGAAACCGCTGGGGGAAACGGAGGAGAGGAACCCCCAGGGAACGGGAGACACCAGTCGCCTCGGCCTCCTGAGCCCGCACAGGGACGGAGGCCTGTGCCTGGACCCCCGGACCCTGCCTCACTGTCCTGACTCAGGAGAAGTGGCCCAGGATGGCCTGTGTGCCTGACTTTCTGGTCTTGGCAGGGGCTTGGGACAGATGTAGGGCACGACCAGGATGTCCTCTGCTGGGACCGTCTTGGCGGCCAACTAGAGGGCTTGCTGTTGGCCCCCCGACAGCAGCCAGATGAAACCTTGGGGAACCTGCTGAGTAACAGCATCGGAGAGGGCACACACAGGCCAGGGACCCTCTCAGGAGGCAGGCAGCGATCCCCGAGGGGTGCCCTTCATCCCCTCGAGGCCGCCGACTGAGTCACAGGTGGCTGCCAGGCCGTGTCTCCCAGGAGCCAATGTGCCGAGGCGTCAGCATGAAGCCGAAAGCTGTTTGGTAGCCGCTGGGGCAGTGAGTGTTGGGAAAAGACTCTGGTTCAGCACGCTCTCCCCTCGGGAGCACGTCCCCCCAGGCATGCTACCTTTACCCTCCTCTCTCCTGAGCTCCAGGGGCCTTGCACTTGTTTCCTGAGTCCATTTCTTCTACGGCCCACTTCTGCCTCTGTGACTTGCTAAATACACTTTCTCTGACAGCTGGGAGTCTCGGCTGGGAATTCTTTCTCAGCCAGAACGCGAGTACCCAGGTTACTGAACCCAGTCAGAACCCAAGTTCAGTCTGACGCCACCCGGCGAACATCTGGTGCTGTTCTTGCCGCCAACACAGTGACTCCACTTTGCTGCTGCAGCACGAGTACAAATAAAAGAAAAAGAACAAGGAGAAAGCTATGGTTCTGTGAGCACGGCCTGGCGGAGATGAGCACCCCTGCAAAGCATCGGCCGACAGCCGCTCCCACTGCTGGCATCGTACACATGGGATCCAGGAGGCCCAGGCTCCCGTCTGGCATGGGACCTGGGAAAGTCCTTTTTTCTCTCCAGGCCTCGGTTTTCAAAATGAAAGGCCGCAGGTGACGGGCCACGAGGTCCTCCCAGCTTTTACCTGCAAATGGGGGCTGTGTTTTGGGGCCAGACCCTGCCCGGGCCCTGTCAGCCGGGAAGGCTCTGCCCCGCCCTTCCCTACTTTCAAGAAAACCAAGCAGGCGCCTATTTCATGCGTGAAAAGCAGCTCGCACTGTGGGCAGCCTTGTTTACTGTCAGAGGCAGCACAGACCTCCCTGGCAGGAGCCCAAACCAGCAAGTTTCCAGCTCAAGGTGAAATCCTCAGACTGAGTCTTCCGTAAAGAGCGGCCCATGGACGCTGGCTGACCACCGACCCAGCCAGGTATCTTCTCGGACCTCACACCACGTCCAATCACACCACAGTGAGTGGAACGAGGGAGTCTGGTTCCTTTCCCCTGGCAAGCGGTGGCTGGAATTAAACCCCGGAGACACAGCAGGGAGGCAGCCCCAACAGTGGGCACGGCCCGGGAGAGGGGACCACCCTGCGTGTGCGACCGCCGGCAGCCGTCTCTGGCCCAGAACCTGACCCAGCTTCCTGACAGAGGCAGCGAATGGCCCCGCCGAGGCTCCACTACAAATCCCTGGCATTTACCCAGCCGGGCACATCCTCACTGATGCCAGGACAAGCGAGCCAGGGAGGGTTTTCAAAAATCTCACTGAGCTGCCCTAAGTTAAAGAAGCCAGACAGCCCTCGCCAGTTCGGCTCAGTGGTTAGGCTGTCGGCCCGTGGACTGCAGGGTTGCAGGCCTGACCCCAGCCCCTGTCAGGGTGCGTGCGGGAGGCAACCGATCGATGGATCTCTCTCACGTGGATGTTTCTTTCTCTGTCTCCTGCCACTCTCTCTAAAAATCAATGGAAAAATATCCTTGAGTGAGGTTAACAACAACAACAACAAAGAAGCCAGACAAACTCCAAACAGGTTTGGTTTGCGCAGCCACAGCGATCTGTCTGAAAGGGCTGGACCCATACCCCAGGCCACGCTGGGTGCTCACGGCAGTCCTGGGAGTGGGCAGTAGGAGAGAGATGTGCTCACGGAGGTTAGCAGCTGCAAGAGTGGCTGAGCTGGAGCCAGCGCTTAGGTCTCCGGCCTCCTAAGCCGATGTTCTCCCCCCAAAAGGAAAATACAGGATGATCCACACTTTCAAGTCGTTCTGCCTTGTGGACTGTGTCCCTACCTTGTATGCACCCACGTGTCCGTGGCCCGGAGGGTTTCTTCTGGGGAGCCCTGCTGTCTCCCAGGCCCCTTCCAGGGAGGTGCTGCAGCCCAGGAAGAAGGTCACCATGTCCTTCAGCTGCTCCGAGTACTCCTCCAGCGAGGTCAGGCTGCCGGTGCAGGCACCGAACTCGTACTTGCGGAACTGGGGACGGTCCATCCTGGGGACACAAGGGGAAGTTCGCAGACCCCAGGCTCAATACAGGCCTTGAGCAGGCATTTTTAAAAAGGACCAGGGCGGCAGTGGGACGTTGACTACTATGGAATACTGTGCAGCTGTACACAAGAGGGACCTCTTATTCTTTGGGACAGCATGGATAGGCCTGGGAAATATTATGCTAAGTGAATATGTATGTCAACCTGAAAAAGACAAACATCACATGACCTCACTTACTTGTGGGATCTAATGAACAAAATGACTTGACCAACAACATAACACCTGAAGCAGGGAGGCGTGCAACAGACTGACATACCTCGATGTGGGGTTGGGTGGATGAGAAGACATAAACCAAAGAACTTACATACTTACTAGAGGCCCGGTGCATGAAATTTGTGCGTGGGAGGGGGGCGTCCCTCAGCCAGGCCTGCACCTTCTCCAGTCTGGGACTCCTGGGGGGATGTCCAACTGCCGGTTTAGGCTCAATCCCAGCAAACCAGCTGATGGACATTCCTCTCGCAATCTAAGACCACTGGCTCCTAACCGCTCGCCTGTCTGCCTGCCTGATCACCCCAACCCTCTGCCTGCCTCCCTGATCACCCCTAACCCCTCTGCCTGCCTGCCTGATAGCCCCTAACTGCCCTCCTGCTGGCCTGATTTCCCCTACCTTTCCCCCCTGCTGGCCTGATTGCCCCTAACCACCTCTGCCTCAGCCCCTAGCCTAAGCTGCAGTCTGGCCTCCCTCTGCCAGAGGCAGCCTGGCCAATCAGGGGAGAGCACCATCCCCATCACCCCACTGCTGCTGTCACTGGTGGCCACCATGACTGCCTGAGCCTCAGGCCTCGTAGCTGGGCACAGCTTGCCTGAGCCTTGCTGGCCCTGGGCAGCAGCCACCATCCTCAGCTTGCCTGAGCCTAAAGCAGCCACTGCGGCTTTGTCCGGAAGGATGTCCAGATGGTCGTCTGGAAGATGTCCGCCCAAATTAGCATATTACCCTTTTATTATTATATATTAGTATATATTAGTATAGATATCCATGGACATGGGCAATAGGGTAGTGAAGATCTGTAGGGGGGAGAGCAGGGGCTGGGAGGAGGGGGAAAAAGGGAGAAAATGGGAGATATCTGTAATACTATCAACAATAAAAATACATTAAAAATAATAAAAATAAAAAGGACCAGGGAGAGGGAAGAGGATGTCTGGGTCTGAAATTTCTGGCACTGGCACTGAGGTAGGCAATGCAGTTCTGAGCAGGGGCCTTGCAGGCATTTTTCAGATCTCGCCAAATTGGAAATGATTAAGTCAGCATGTATAGCCCCGCCCCATCCTGTTATAGTTCCTGTAACCTTACCCAAGACCAACCCAACTAGCAAGAAAAAAACACACAATAGTTGCCCGGCTGGTGTTGCTCAGTGGTTGAGCATCGACCCAGGAACCAGGAGGTCATGGTTGGATTCCCCGTCAGGGCACATGCCTGGACTACGGGCTCCATCCTCAGTAGGGGGCGTGCAGGAGGCAGCTGATGGATGGTTCTCTCTCATCATTGATGTTTCTATCTCTCCCTATGCTTTTTTGTATCCAAAATCAATAAAAACATATTTTTAAAAAAGAGAAAAAAACAATGGTGTTCTCTCTGCTGTCGAGGCAGGGCCCGCAGACAGAAGGGACAGAGGACACATGGGCTGGCCGCGGCAAGGCCTTCCTCTTTCCTTAGAGAAACGTCTGCAGGGTTGAAAGACTTTGGTTACAAGTCTATTCTTCATTCACTCCAAAGCCATTGGCCAAACCGCTCCTCCGTGCCAGGGGCAGACCCAGTGATGGGGCTGTGGTGATAGAGAGGGCACAGGCCCAGCCCTTAAGAAGCTCGAAATCCTACCCTGGCAGGTGAGACCCCATTGGAATCAAGTCATTGCAATGCAGAACTGTGAGTGCTCACAGTCCAGGTAGAGTGGCACAGAGAGGGGAGAGAGTCATTCTTCCCCACAGAGGGGGAGGTGCCGGAGTTGGGCCCTGAAGGATGAAGAGGGGTTCATCAGCTGGACAAGGAGGGAAGCACAACCGAGGCAGAGGGGACAGTGGAGGCAGCACAGTGGTCTGCTCTGGGAGTCCTCGAGTTGGGAGCATGGGAGGTGCTAGGGAGAAGGCATGTGAGCTGGCCTCACCCCAGGGGGGATCGCTGGAGTCCACAACATGATAAAAGCAGAACTTTCGCCAAAGTTTTCTCTTGGGGGAGAGGGCTGGGGAGATGGAGGTGACCAGAAATAGCGTTAGGAAAAGTCACTCCAATGGAACCATTTTCTTCCTCGTGCTGTGCTTTGGGTTCTGGTAAAGACAGGGCTCTGGCTTTGGCGATGACGTGGCTGGATGGCAGTGCCAGTGGGCTTTCTCCAGGCCTGGACTTTCTTGGTGATCCCAAAGATTTTACCTGGGGCAGGGGCAGGGGCAGGGGCAGGGGCTAGAGATAGGAGTGGGATTGGGGGGAGGGCATCTCCCTACTGAGCAATAGTCATGAGTGAGACTCCGTGCCAGGCTCTGTGGGGTCGTAAAGCTAGACAGAGGTCCCTGGTGACAGGTACCTGGCTGCAGCATCCGGCCCCCGTCACCTTTAACCCCGCTAACCCGTGCATTTTACCTGGTGCCTGAGATGGTGCCCAGAACAGGTAACGCCCACTTGCCCGGCTCACTGCGGCCTAGCAGGGGCAGAGCGCCACGGTTGGCCTGGCAGAACGTCTCAAAGGCTGGGGCGAGGGCCCTGTGCAGGACCACCACGCTGGCTGGTCGGGGCCCTGGGTTTGGGGAGAGAAAGAACACACACACACAGTCAGGTGCTTCTCGTAGAGCCTTCTTAGTTTAACTTCCTCCTGCAGTCCAGTGCGCACAGAAAAGTGCACACTGGTCTCAGGAAGGAACACACCCACGGAACCAGCATCCCAGGGAAGACACCGGACATGACGAGCACCCCAGAAGCCCTCTCACTCCCCTTTCAGCCATCTCACATCTCACATACCCAGCAGGGGTAGCCACTATCCTAACCCTAACCACACACACGCCTTCGCCTCTTTTTCATGTGATGTTCTTCACGGAGTGACATCATGCAGTGTGGGTCTTGAGAGTCCAGTTGCTCTCATTCAGCAGCGTGTTTGGGGGAACCATCCACATTGCTGCGTTTAACCGTAGTCGGTGCATTCTCGTGGCTGTGTGGTGAATTCACTACCACAGGGTATCTACCCCAAACTGTTGCTGATGGGCATTTGAATGGCTTCCAGTGGCCTTATTACAAACTAGAGGCCCAGTGCATGAAAATTCATGCACTGGATGGGAGGTTCCTCAGCCCAGCCTGCCCCCTCTCACAGTCCGGGAGCCCTTAGGGGCGGGAGGCAACCTGATGATGAGGGCAAGGTGACACCCCATCACATCTCTGCTGCTGCCACTGCCACAGTGCAACCCTTGGGTGGCCCTGGTTACCTGAGCCTCGGGCCAGCCCTGGGCGGCTGGGCAGCTGCCACCCAAGGCTTACCTGCACCTCGGGCTGGCCCTGAGCAGCTGGGCAGCAGCTACCCAAGGGTTGCCTGTGCCGTGGGCTGGTCCTGGGCAGCTGGGGATCTGAGGGGATTGGCGGGTCTCTGGAGGTAGGCATGCGGAGCAGCCAGGCCCACCTGGAGGCAGGCCTGGCCTTGCCGCATGCCTGCCACCCTAGCAGGGCTGAGGGGACTGGGCACTGCCATCTTGTGGCTGTGGGTGCCACCATCCTTGAGGGCGGGGCAGTCAATTAGCATATTCCCTCCTTATTGGCTGTGGGTGCCGCCATCTTTGCAATGACATGAGGGTCAAGATGGGATGGTGTAGTCATGAGCATTTTACCATATGCACTTGGGGGTACACAGGTGCATATTCCTGCTTGGCATATGTAGGGTATGTACATATCCAGCTTTGGTACATACAGCTAAGCAGATCCAAAGTAGTGTTACCAATATACATGCCCACCCACAGCAGCATGTGGGTTCCTGGTCACACCATAATCTCTCCCACACTCTGCGTATTCCTGGCCTTTTGCATTCTGGCCACCCCGGCAGGTGTGCGGAGGTGTCACACTAGGTTTTTATGTGCATCGGGTGATGAGCGTGAGTGAGCATCTCTTCAGATGCTATTGGCCACTTGAATGTCCTTTATGGGAAAGAGTCTGTCCATGTGCTTTGTCTGGGCAGATTCTGGGCTGAGCAGCTCACAGAGTCCTTGACTCTCCCTCCAGAGACGTCTTAGTGGAGCTGCAGAGGAAGACCCCAGTTGCCTGCCCAGACCCCCTCTGGTGGCAACCAGCCCTCCTCTAGAAGGAGAAGGCCTTTGGCTTTGGAGGCAAATGCAGTGGGACTTGAATCGTGAGTCTGCCTCTGACCAGTGGTGGGACCCTGGGCTCAGTTTCCCATGGATAACATGGCAGTAATCTCCCGACCTCAACGAGAACTCGGCGAGTTCATTCCTGTGTGTAAAGAACATAGCACACACGTGTTCAGGAAGGAGGGGTGGAGTTACACTCAATGGAACCTTGTACAGACATTTAAAGTTATGATATGGAAGAAATATTTAATATAATAAAAGAGAAACATGCAAATTTGACCGTTACCACCAGCCAATCAGAGCGGCTGTATGCAAATTAACCCAGCCAAGATGGAGGCCAACAGCCATGGAGCTAGAGCAAACCAGAGGCTTCTGTTGCAACTGCCTGCCTAGGCTGGCTGAGCCTCTGCTCACAGCCACGCCCACCAGCCAATCAGAGCGGTTGTATGCAAATTAACCCAGCCAAGATGGGAGGCTGGCAGGGCAGCTCTGCACTGGGAGCCTCCACGGCCGGCCGGCACAGCTGTGCCAGGTGTGTCAGCTCAGTGGGAGGGGGGGTCCGGCCTGGGGCCTCCTTGGGGCATCCAGGAGCAGCTGTCCTGGGTCTGCTGCCTAGCTCCACCCCCCGGGGGCCTCTACCAGGTGTGTGGGAGAGTGGGTCCTCCTTGGGGCTTGCGGGAGCAGCCATCCTGGGTCCGCTGCCTGGCTCCACCTCCTGGGGGCCTCCCCAGGGCATGCGGGAGCGCGGGGGGGGGGCCTCTGCAGGGTGTGTAGGAGCAGTCGTCCCAGGTCCGCAGCCTGGCTCTGCCCCGGGGGCCTCCTCGGGGGCGTGTGGGAGCACCAGTCCAGGGTCCGGTACCTTCCTCCACCCCCTAGGGGCCTCCACAGGGCGTGCGGAGCATCTGCTGCACAGTGCGGAGAATCCGAAGCCAGTCCGCTGCCCGG
>PVJC01033243.1:0-19466 GCA_004026665.1 Murina feae | reverse complement strand
GTTTATAAATGATGAGTCAGTAGGAAAAGTGTTACATAAAGGAGAAAAATTGTTTGAGAGGAAGAAGCCAATAAGGAAGTCAAATACAATTATGCCTGAAGGGGGTAAGATTAAAAAAGAAAGTTAATAGGGGTGACCAGGCCGGCAGGGGAGGGCAGTTAGGGGGATCAGGCAGGCAGGCAGAGTGGTTAGGGCAGGCAGGTTAGCGGTTAAGAATCAGAGGTCCTGGATTGTGAGAGTTCCCAAGAACTCCATATTGGAGAGGGTGCAGGTCGGGCTGAGGGACCACCCCCCTGCCTCTCCCCCCCGCCCCTCCCCCCCACCCCGTGCACGAATTTCGTGCACCAGGCCCCTAGTTGTTATTATAATCATCAATTAACTTCTTTGAATCTCAGTTTCCCTTATCTGTAAAATGGAAATAATACTTAATTTAAGGCTTAACTAACATGACCTATATACAGTACTTACTTAGCACAATGACTTAGAAAACACTTTAAAAAATGTTGCTTTGAATAAAGGTAGCTAGATGTATATATTTCTGCACATTTTCTCTCATTTACTTGAGAACATGAGGCAGCTTTTCCTTGAACTTTAACTTCTTGCAGTAAGTGTTTTGGAGCGTTCTCTTCATCTGCTTTCTTGCTATATTTTGGGTTTGATTTCAAATTTTTTCTTAGGTTAAGATGCTGGGTTTCTTCTGTTTACTCGTCTTGGAGACACAGCAGTTTCCTATGGGTTGTCCATTTGCACTAAATCAGTGAGAGCAGAAACCCTTGTCTTACATGCCTGGCCTGAGACTCCTGCCTTCAGCCTAGGAGTCCTCTTTGCACATCTTCAGCTGCCCCCAGCCCAGAGCACCCACCAGTGGCTGCAGCTTTCCCTGATGTCAGAGTTCATGATCTTTTCCCCTCCTCCTCCTCCTCCTCCTCCTCCTCCTCCTCTTTTCCTCCTCTGTGGTAGCAGATAAGAGAGAGGGTGTTTTGGGATTTGATTTGTGTAAGAACATAGGTTATTCTTATAAATGTGCATTGTTACGCCATTTTTCTTTCTTTCACCGTTCGGAATGGCAGGACCTGCCTGAGCCCTGGAGTTTGTCGAAGCTGATCAACAGAACCGCTCCTTGGTCCATTCACGGGGCAGCCCACCTGCTGGCTCATGGCCTGGCTGTTCTCTCACATCAAAGCTCTTGCTTCTTCCAAAAGTCCACCCGGCTTTGGAGCCAGAGACTCATCGGAAAAAAATTCCCGCCTTGTCAGAGGTTCAGGAATGACTGACGGGAATCAGCAGGCTGTTTCCTCAGAGTCCTGCAGGGTCTCAGTAGTTTTCATGGCATTAGACACCCTTTGCAGACTCAGGAGGGTTAAATGAAAAGATGTTGGTACTTGATGGGGTAATGGTTAGCTCCTTCTAAAGGTGCCTCGGATCCGATGGGGTCCCCCAGTGCTAGGAGGAGCAGCAGGAAGCCGCTCTGATTAGATGGACGTCCCTCCGTACTCAGGCTGCGCCGGTCACTCCCAGTGCCTCCATCTCTGTGGCAAACGGAGCATCCGAGCGCTTGACATTAAGGCACCTTTCACAGGTGCCGATGCGTTTACTCACACCTCACAGGCGTGCACACCCACATGGAGGCCAGTCCTCGCCGCATGTGGGGCAGACTTCACTCCCCCCTCCTCTCTGTGGCACGAAGCCGAGCTGGGCCTCTCTGTTTATTTTTACATGGAGGGATTCATCAGTTAAATGCCCGGCTTTGAGACCAGGCAGATCGGGAGCTGCTCCTGCTACCTACCTCATTGCTTCGGTCTCCACTTTGGGCCCCTGTCAGCAATTCTTCAATCCCCAGTATTTTGACAAAAATTGTACAGTATTTCTTACCCAGAAGGAGCAAAGGAGCAGTCGGGTGTTCTCTCCGTCCTGCAGGAATTCCTCTGGCTCTGGGGTTGTTTCTGCTTTCTTAAGACCCTGCCCCACCCAGAGAGGCTGCACCAGCCCCAGTGGCCGGGGTGCTGAATTCTGAGGTTCCTGTGCCACATTCAGGGCTGGGCCTCTTGGGGATCTGTAGAAGGTCACAGAGCCTCTTCCTGGAGGTGTGTGCACCCCCCCACACACACACATGCACACACATGCACACAAACACATGCACACAACTTCTGGTCTACGGGGCAGTGCCTGGCTCCGCCTGATATTAAAGACCAGAAGCTGAGGCCTAACAAACCCTTGCTGATGAGTGATGATCTGGGTGTGTCGGGCAACCAGCTTCCAGCCCATCCACTCTCCCACCACCCGGCCCAGGTTTTCCTTTTTACCGGGAATGGGTCTTCCAAGAGGCCTGGCTTGGCACAGAGTGTGGGCTGGTTGGACCTCTTAGGAAGGGTCACTCCGCCCACCCACTTCACAGAGTCCACTCACCTGCAGCCGTGGTCTCAGGGGACCCAGCCACCGACAACTGTTGTTCCCCCTGAGGTGACCCCGGCATCAGGGACTGTCTTCTCCATGCCCCTCCCCCCTCTTGTTGAAGCCTGTTTCCCCTCTGCAAATTCAGAGGGAGAAGCAAACTTTTAAGGCCTTTCTGAGGACAAAGCTTTGAACCAAAGCTTCCTTTAGTTTTCATGGTAACCATTTGGGAGAACTTGGGCTCAGAAAGGTTCGCTGACGAGTCCAGGTTGGTACAGATCTAGGTGATGAAGCTGGACTGGGCCTCCAGACCTAGCTTCCCCTTTCTCTCTCCTGTGCTGGGACACATTGGAAAAGTCACTAAGCAGGGACTGTGTACACATGCCGCCCTGCACCCACTGATGGAAAGGTGGGCAGGGGAAGGAGTGTGTGGTCCTGCAACCCTGCTCTTCTCCTTCCTCTCCTGCCTTGGCCTGGCCCCAGCTGAGAGAGGGAGGGCACAGGGAGCCAGGTGACATAGCTCTCCAAACTGTGGGGCCATCCTAGGCCCTGCTCCTCATCTTCCCAGTGAGGACAGTAAGAGGAAAACCAGAATCAATAATCATTGCATTTGTTCATGATTAATTAAGTGGTGGCCTTGGTAAGAGCTATTGGGGCATGTGGAAGGGATGAAGTTTGCAGTGATGGGGAGAAAGGGAGATGCTGAGTACACAGCCTTCGGGGCTTGCTGTAAAGAGGAGCTGAGAAATGGGGTGGTTCTAGAGGAGGAAGGGAGCGAGAGAGGGGAAATCACAAGGTGTTCATGCTGCTGAGAAAACCATCATCGGGAGACTGAAGATGTGGAAGTCAGAGGAGTGGTCCTGGGGAGGGAGCTGAGGGCTCCTGGGCCCAGTAGGGGTGCCTTAGGGCAGAGCATGGCTAGGCGGGAAAGCCCAGGATATGTACACACACACACACACACACACATGCAGGAGGGGTGTGTGTGTGTGTGGTGGTGGCTTCTCTGACTGCTAAGTGAGGAGCAGGTGGGACTGTTAGAGTTTCTGAAGACAGAAGGACATTATATTAGAAGAGTGTTTAGTGACATTGGGCATGTTACTGATATATTACAGGAAAAAGGCAGATCACAAGATGACTCTTACAACTTGGTAAACATGTACATATTGATTATATACAATAGAAGAAATATAAGAACAAAACAGTATGAATAATTATCTCTAAGTGGTGGGATTTACAAGTAATTGTTCTTTTGGAGGGTTAGTTCTGTTTCTAAACTGTTTACTATGAGCATATATTAATTTTACAATTAAAATGTTATCTAAACTAATAAAAGCGGAATAGTAAAATTAACCGTTTCTCCGGGACGCCCAACAGCCAGTTAGAGTGACTGTATGCAAATTAACCCAGCCAACATGGCGGCCGCCACTCACGGACCTGAGTAAACATTTAGGCAGCATCTGTTGCAGCAGGAGCTAAAGGGAAACTACCTGCGCTGGCTCCTTTGCCTTTTGCCTGAAGCAAAACACATTTGCAACATAAGGAGCTGAAGCCAGTCTAAGAGTAACAATTGTTTCATTATAGAAGCCACTAGGTGAGGCAGAGAAGGCTTCCTTAGTAAAAGGCCTCGCCTTAAAGAAACAGCATCAATTATAGAAGATAAACAAACCCCAGCCCTTAAAGGAACAGCATCAATTATAGGAGATAAACCCAAGAAACCTGCGTCCAGCCGGCCTTGCTGGGACATTGGGTCAATGGGAGCTGTGGGCAGCTTTAAAGCCCCTCACCCAGCCTGGTCAGGCACGCCTGCAGGTGGACATCCCCCAAGGGGTCCCAGACTGTGAGAGGGCACAGGCTGGGCTAAGGGACCTCCCGAGTGTACAGAGAGGCTGCAGGGCAGAACAGCGCAGGACCCAGGACCCGTGAGTGGGAAAGAGGTGGCAGGGTTGGAGGGCACCGGGAAGCGGGAAAGAGGCGGCAGGGTTGGAGGGCACCGGGAAGCGGGTAAGAGGTGGCAGGGGGTCGGCAGCCTGCTTGGTGGGCTTCCCAGGCCCTTTGCGGGGCATCGGAGAGCAGGTAAAAGGTGGCAGGGGGTCGGCGGCCTGCTTAGCAGCTGTCCAGGCCCTTGGAGGAACATCGGGGAGCAGGAAAGAGGCAGCAGGAGGTCAATGGCCTGCTTGGTGGGCTTCCCAGGCCCCTTGCAGGGCACCAGGAAGTGGGAAAGCAAGGTGGCAGGCTGGGGAGTGGGAAAGAGGCAGCAGGGGGGTCTCAGCCTGCTTGGTGGCTGCCCAGGCCCTTTGTGGGGCACCAGGGAGCGGGAAAGCAAGGCTGCAGGGGCCGGGGTCCTGCTTGGCAGCTCCCCAGACACCTTGGTGGCACCAGGAAGTGGGAAAGGAAGGCAGCAGGGGACGGGTGAGTGGGAAAGAGTCGGCGGCCTGCTTGGCGGCTTCCCAGGTCCCTTCCGGGGATCAGGGAGCAGGAAAAGGCTGGCCTGACCACGAGGCAGGGTTTTCCCTGCTTTCTGGTGGCTGGAGGAAGATGGACAGTAGGCAAGCTTGGTAGGCAGGCAGCAACCAGCCCTGGCCACAGCTCAAAAAAGAGAACAACATGCAGGGGAGGGCAAGAGTTTGAGAGATCAACATAGAGGGGGTGCCTGCTCCAAGCCTCCACGGTGTGCCTGGGGGCAGGCCCCCAGCAGGTAGACACACACAGGAGGACTGCTCCAAGCCTCAGATGCGGCTGGGGGCAGGTCCCCAGTGGCCACACACACACACACACACACACACACACAGAAGGAGCCTGGCAGACTGGGGCCATCATAGGATATCCACTGAGGGGTCCCAGACTGTGAGAGGGCACAGGCCGGGCTGAGGGACTCCCTCCACCCCAAGTGCACAAATTTTTGTGCACTGGGCCCCTAGTTTAAAAATAAAATGGAATGACTGAAGAAATGATTTGGTCTGGAATAAAAAGGCTTGGGGACATGCGACAATTATCTTAACGTATTAGGAGAAATGTCACATAAGAGAGGGATGTTGACTTCATTTTTGCTGATGGTGGTGGAGAGGCCGATTACAAGTGAAACAAACAAAGAAGCAAATAACTTTCTATTCACAAAATTGTTTAAAGTGGGATGAGCTAAGTCAGAGGGTTGTGTGTTCTCCTTCACAGGAAGACCCTTTACCCTGATGGGGAGGTGGCAAGATTTCAAGTGCAGGATTGATGCTGATGCTGATGCTGATGATGCTAATAGTGATGATAGTGGTAATGATGGTGATGATGATGGTGGTGATGGTGGTGATGGTGGTGATGATGGTAATGGTGATGGTGGTGATGATTGTGATGATAGTATTATGATGATGATGATGATGATGATGATGATGATAGTGATAACTGTGATTGTGATGATGGTGATGTGGTGGTGATAGTAATGGTGATGATGACATAATCTTTTATGTTACACCAGTGACCCGGTGCATGAATTTGTGCACATTGAAAGGAAATTAATTAGAAGAAATATTTTAATATTGCTATTTGCCCTTTCTCTATAATAGACTAGAGGCCAGTGCACAAAAATTTGTGCACTTTCAGTGGGTCCCTAAGTCTGGCCTGTGCCCTCTCACAGTCCAGGAGCCCTCAGGGATGTCCGACTAATGGCTTAGGGAGTGGGCCTAAGCCGTAGTTGGACATCCTTAGCACTGCTGCGGAGGTGGGAGAGGCTCCCACCACCACTGCTGTGCTCGCCAGCCTTCAGCCCGGCATCTGGCTGAGTGGCAGTCCCCCTGTGGGAGCGCACTGACCACTAGGGGGCAGCTCTGGCCCTGCCCCCCCTCATTGCCCCACTGCTGCTGCTAGTCACCACCACCTCCCAATCGCCATCCCCTCCCTCTGCCTGCTGGCACCCGCCTTGGCTATCCTGGCACTGCCTGCCCACTAGCTCCCCTCCCCTGCTGACCAGTTGTTCCACCATTTGGTTGCTGACACTTATTATATAGGAAGTGTCAACCAAATTCATGATCTACAGTGACAGATCAAAACATATGCATGCGATTGGTGCCAGCAAAAGCTTTATATGTGTCACGCATGTGTGAGTCAACTTAGCTTTTTATATATAGAGACTAAACTTGCTTAATTAGACCTACTTTTTGACTTAGCTAAACTTTTTCCAGCCCAGTGAAGCATCCCAACTTCTCTTTCAGGCAATTGTCAGCAACACAGCAGTAAATATCAACATGAAGCAGATTATTATTGTAGATTATTCAGGAAGAACAAAGGGAAAAAATATTTAACTGCAGCAGTGTTTGACTATTTTCTATGCAGTGAGAACACCTGAAGTCATTTTCAAGGTCCACCGTTTCTTACTTTTCAGTCAGGTCTAGTTTCTAAGCTTTCTAAATCTCTGTTTTCTGGCTAATGAAAAGAAAATAGGATCCACCGAGTCTCCTATCTACCTACTCCGGGACTTCTGTGAGCATCAAATGAGATGAGGCATTTGGTTAAAGTGTGAAATGTTTCCACCTGGCTACAAAGCAAGTTGTGTTCCTGGGCTGAAGAAACTGCAAGGAGGTTTGTTGTTGTGAGGGAGAGGAAGCCAGGTACTGCTATGTGATGTCATTACCAGTGCCCACAGTGACCATTTTGGGCTGGGCTGGGCTGTGGGCTATGTTTTGCGCCATGGGGTCTTGGCAGGGTCGGTTGCAATTTGGTGGGCTGTCGCTCCAGGATGGTGGCGGGGTCTGTGTCCCACTTGGGGGAAGCTGAGTGTTGCTTTGTGGGTGCCAGGTCCTCAGTGCTGTTTCTCTGTAAACAGCCAGTGCATGTTGTGGCAGCTCCTGCATTGAACATCTGCTCCCTGGTAGTCAGTGCATGTCATAGTGACCAGTTGGATGGTCGAACACTTAGCATATTAGCCTTATATATATATACTAGAGGCCCAGTGCATGAGATTCGTGCACTCGATGGGGGAGGGTGAGTGGCCCTCAGCCTGGCCTGCACCCCCTCGCAGTCTGGTCACCCTTAGGAAATGTCTGGTCTGACTAATGGCTTAGGTCTGCTCCCCTAAGCTGTCAGTCGAGACATCCTTAGCGCTGCCATGGAGGTGGGAGAGGCTCCTAATACCACTGCACTCAGAAGCCGTGAGCCTGGCTTCTGGCTGAACAGTGCTCCCCCTGTAGGAGCACACTGACCACCAGTGGGCAGCTCCTGCATTGAGCGTCTGCCCCCCTGGTGGTCAGTGTGTGTCATAGTGACCAGTCGTTCCGCCGTTTGGTTGATTTTCATATTAGCCTTTTATTACATAGGATATATGGATTATGCTGATAATGCATAAAACATTTCTTTCACTCCAGACTGAAACTTGCCTGACCCTCTGGGGAGGCAGTCAGGTGTTAAATCAATCACCCAGCAGAGTGAATGAGTCCAAGGTGAAACTTGACCCAGACCTTCCACTCTCAGGCCAGTGCTCTGCCCACCTTTGATCCAAGGATGGTGGAACCTTGTGCAAACCTAAGGCATCTAGAAGAGCATTTTCTATGGACCCCAGCGCACATGCCCACATTTCCACAGGCTCAGGGAACTGTGGCTACAGCCTAAGCCCTCAGGACCAAGATGATGCTGGATGAGGAGCAGGTCTGCAGGGACTGAGGAGGGAAGAGTGTTTCTGTGGGGGGACCAGTCTATGATGAGGGTAGAGCCTGAGCCCATATAACTGGGTCCTTTTACTCCCCCAGCAACAGAGGGCCTGGACAGGTGGCCATGTTTCCCAGGGTGGGCTGAGCCACCCTCTGGAATCTCTCCTGGCATTCCACCCACCTTTCCATGCCTTAGTCTGGCCCAGGATATGGGTGCTCCCCTGTTTCCTTGGTCCCCAGCCTCTGCCTCCCCTTGTTCATGTAGCTTCAGGTCCCTCCCAGGCTCTAGCTCAGGCCACCCTACTGACCTCCCAACACCACCCGTTCCACCTGGCATCCTGCCACCTGTTTCATCGCTTCATCCTGAACAGCCCCAAGCTGAGCCCCTCTCCCATGCCGCTCCCACCCCTGCCCTGAGCCTTGTTCCGGAGGGAGCTGGTGGCGGTCTGTCCCTCCTGTCCAATCCCAGGTCCTGTTGTTTATTCTTCCCAAACAGCCCTCAGAGCTGCCTCCTCCACCAGCCACTGTAGGCCCTTGACCTCTGCACTGGCTGCCTGCCTACAGTCTCTCATCGGGGCTGCGCCTCACTTTCTGGGTGGGTCCCACCCTCTGCTGAAGCTCCCGGGGCTCCCACGACAACGCCCCCCCTCAGGGGGCATTAGGTCTTGATGTCCCTTCAGTGCATCTTTTTTCTGCTCGTTCACAGCTTTGCTCAGACAAGATGGGGCTCCTTACAGGAACCCGAATGAGCCCACTTTCTCATGGCTCCAGGTTCCCAGAGGCTGTCCTTCCCGTGGACTGGCCTTCCCTCACCCTTCACTTGGCAAACTCCTCTCTGTCCTTCAGGCTTAGCCTGCCCTGTTCCTGTCGGGGTGAGTACCCCCAGCATCCTGCCATCAGAGTCTGTTGCAGCCCTTGTTACCTTCATACAGCTGCTCTCAGTGTGCTTGCTGGGTGTGTGAATAAATGAGGGAGGCAGCGAATGAATGGATGGGATGCACAGGGTGGCGCAGGCTTGCCGTGTAGAGCTGGGATTTCCATCATTCAGCAAGGGTCTGCTTCCAGAGCCAGGGTCACCACTGCCCACAAGGCAGGCACAGGCCATGCCCCCGGAGTTGGAGGAATTCAGGCCTGTGGGCTCCTGGTTCAGTGCTTTTCCCAAGGTGCTGCAGAAGGGGGGCTCCCCGGCCGGTGGGACAGTCTGCACCTTCAGCTCCAGCGTGTGAAGTGGGTCAGAGGCCCGGCAGCCCCAACCGGTGGAGGCACCCAACCTGCTCTGACCTGTTGCTGTCACCAGGAAGCTTGTGGTCACTTGTCTCTTGTTTCCTAGTGGCCACTGCTAGAAGGGAGATAGCAGGGGGTTGACCAGCTCCCTCTGTGCCAGAGGCCTGCAGGGGACAGGAGGGGGAGCTCCAGACCCCGCCTCAGCCCATCAGAGGGATGGTGCACACCCGGCAGAGGACCCATGGATGCTGGCCCGGAGCGGGAAACGGCCTCGCTATTAGGCAACAGCACAGACCTTTTTCTTTCTCTGCTCCTTCCCAAGTGGCAGAAGATCAAGGCCCCGGGCTTGAAATAACACAGGGGAAATAGCTTGCAGGCGCGCATCTGGAGGCCAGAAGGCTTTTAATAGCCGTGCTGGGGAGGGAGTCAGAAGGGGTGCGGGCCTGGGCGCTGACTCCCAAACTCTTCTCTATGGCTTCCCATGCCTAAGGCAAGACACATGTCTGTCCTGCTGAGGGGTGTCCATCCAGAGGCAGGCCCTCCTTCGTGACCTCGGAGGGCACAGCCTTTCACATCTGCCGCTGCCACAGGGCCTGCCCAGCTCCTCGCTGCAGGCTCTTGGCCTTGTCGCCACCCTCCCATTTCTTGCGTCTCTGATGCCATCATGCCAGACCTCCTCAGGCACAGCTCTCGGCTGAGCCCTCCAGGCTTGGGGTTCCCTGGGGTCTACAGCAGGACTGTGGCGAGGTCACGTGCTGACACACGTCTGTACGTCCTCGAGGCTGAGCGAAGCAGACTTCCCTCATGGGCAGCGAGATGAGCCTGGTCCTGGGGGATGTTGCATTGTGGCCACAGTCAGTGTGTTGGGAGCATGATGATGTCTTATGTCAGAAAAAGGAGGCCTCTTGCTTTCCTGTGCATGGTTCTTTAGGCCGGAGTCTTAAAATCAGTGAGAAGGGACCCTGCAGTTCTGGGAAGCCGAGTGAGAAGAGAGGGCATCATTTTCTACCCTGTACACCGACTGCTACCAAAATGGCAACCTGCTAATAAGGAGCTACAGGAATCACCCACGACTGGGCCACAGCGCAGGCCCACACACACGGTGCCATTCCTGAGCACCTACCGTGTGCCAGCGTGGCCCACCCGGAGTCACGTCCCTGCAGGTGGAGATGGTGCGGGAGGAAGGCTGGGGAGCTGCTCGAGGCCACGCAGCTGGCCAGAGCTGAGGTTCGAATCCAAACCTTCGTGACCACCCCCGCTTGGACTTTGCAGACCTCGGTCTCCTGAGACCCCATGAAGGAACCCCTGGCCTGGTCCAGACGCTTTCTCAGAGACCGCGCTTCCCTGAGCACCGTTTGGGTTTCGTCACCTGCCACCTCAGGCGTTGGCAGTGGCTCTCCTCGCTTGGCGGCCCTTTTGGATGGCAGGAGTGACAGATGACTTGGGACGCTGAGCTGCTCGTGAATCCAGCCCTCGGCAGAAGGGGAGTCAGATGGATGCGACGTGCCTGTCGTCTGGCTTTGAGTGGGTGGGTGAGCCCAGGAAGCCAGCTGTCCAGGCTCCCGGCTGTGCTGACCGGGGCTCCAGCCACTGGATGGCCTTGATTGGTTGGGTGCAAATGATCAGCATGTCCTGTCCCAAACCACCAGACACATGGGAAGTGCTGAGCAGGGGCTGGGGGGAAGCCTGGGCCTGACATAGATCTCAACACCACCGAGGCCGCCTGAGGGAGAGTGGGGGTGGCCCTGGGCTGGGTGAGCAAGGTGCCTCCAGGAGGCTGCAGTGGGAATGGGGGCGACCAGTCACCCCAGCACAATACTCCTCAGGAACTCAGAGGAGTGGAAACACCAGTGCATGGTGGGAACAAGAATAGCGCCCCCTGGGGGAGAGAAAGCTTGCAGGGAGGCATCTTGAGGGAGGCAACTATGGGACACAGTACGCAGGGAGTACGGTGTTAATTTGCTGTATTGCAAGCCCTGGGAAACACAGGAGGCTTTAGGAATCCGTGGTGGAGTCCCATTTTGTACATGTTCAGGTCCCTCTCTTTACCTAGACTGGCGGGCAGTGCCCAAGCAGCAAAACTACCGAGCCAGTGTCTTGCCAGCGGCTCCTCTGGTTCCTGGACTAGAGTTCAGATTTCACTAATGGCAGGTGTCGGAATGCCCTGGGAGGCCCTGTCTTGGGTGACTTTGCCGCCCTCCTGAGCCTTTGTTCCTTTTTCTTCTGTGAGTGCTGGTGACGGGGAGGGAACTGCTCCATGCCCCTCTGTGGCCATCACTCTGGTTGTGGCCCCAGACTAGGCACCTTATCCCTGTGGCCGCTGTTCTCACCAGCTGTAGCCTTTTCTTAGCCAAGCTCTCTGATTATATTCTAGAGGTCCTGTGAGGTCTTCTACGACCCTCAGAGCCATCCCTGGCCCGCTCCTGGTCAAAGCCACAGCTGTCCCGCGCAGGAGTGGGCTCGGCCCTGGGAAACCAGCCCCCCTGCTTCCCAGCCCGTCCCAGGCCTGAGCGCAAGGCCTCTGACCTCTGACGGACTGTGCACGAAGGCCATGTGCTCTGCTGCGTCTCCCAGAGTGTGGCCTCGTTCCCTCTTCCCAGTGCTGCGGGAAGTAAATGCTTATTTCTACATTTATTTGGTCATTTAAATGGGATTTGTGATAGAAGTTGCTGTCGTCCGCCATTTTGAACTGGAAGTCAAGTGCATTTTATAAACAGGAAAACAAGAGTACAAGTCAAGGACCCTCACACATGCAGATTCATTTAGACAATTACACTTTCTGAGGCAGAATAATATTTTGAAATATGATCTGACTCTGCGTGCGGTTGTCTCCTCCCATTAGCGGCGCACCCTCTGCTGGGCCGCGGCCTGAGAAACGGGACACGCCCAGGTGGGGCCGGGCGGCAGCCCCGGGCACCGTGAGCCATGAGCAGAGTTGATCTGAGAAATAAGAAGTTGAAAGAGATGCATAGGAAGAAACAGAAAAACGTTTAATTTTAAGAACTGGATCAGGTGGTATTATTAGAAGGAAATTTATTGAGTGTGTGTCTGTCCAGGGCCTGGGAGGGGTGAGATGCTCCCAGAATCCACTAGGGAGTAGGTGCCGGTGTGACGTGAACAGATATGAAGGGGGCTCTGGAGCAGGAAGCAGGAGGCAGGAAGCATGGCGTTAGGGGAGAGCGTGGATCCCCACACCTGCCCTCAAGTTTCTCCAGCTCCAGTGTGAGTGTGCTCGGGCCCCTCCTACTTCCGTAATGGGAGCTGATACCCAGAGTTATCCTCCTGTGACGGTCAATTCCACGTGTCAACTTGGCTGGGCCGTGGTGCCCAGATAGTTGTCAAACATCGTATCGTTTGGATGTTTCTGAGAGGTGTTTTTGGATGAGATTAATATTTAAATCTGCAGACTTTGAGTAAAGCAGATTGCCCTCCACAACGCGGGTGGGCCCCATCCAATCAGATGAAGGCCTGACTAGAATAAAGACTGAACTCCACCCCTCCACCTCCGAGCAAGAAGGAATCTGTCAGCAGATGGCCTTTGGACTTGAGCTGCAACTCTTGGCTGGGCCCCCAGCCTGCTGGCCTGCCTGCAGATTCTGGACTTGCAGCTCCACAGTTGCGTGGTGAGCCAGTCTTTTAAAGAGACTCCATATGCACATCCTGTTGGTTCGGTTTCTTTGGAGAACCCTGACCAATACCATACACCTGCCATGGACCCCATGGGCAACAGGGAGAGGTGGTTGCCCAATAAGAAACAGGTGCTGTTTCAGGCAGAGGGATCTGAAGAGAAGCCGAGAGGCACCGAGGGCCATCGGCTGCGGGGACCGTGTCAGAGGCCTGGCACGAAGCTGGTGGATCACGAGAGTGTCAGGCTATTTGTAAATGTTTGCATGTGAAGCTGGAGTCTCTGTAATCGTGGGAAATGGATGTGATTCTCAGTCCTTAGCCGGGAGGCACCGACTGTGCCAGTGGCTTTCATCATCCAGCACCGCTAAAGCCTCCTCTCCATCCCGAGGCGGCACAGCTGCGCTGGCCGTGCAGAGTCAGCCCCCCCCCCCCCCACCGTGTCTCCAAACAGAGAGCTGGACAAGAGGGCCCCTTGGAGGGATGGAGGCCGGTGGGGGGGCGCGGGCTTTGGGCGCTAGTGAACCCGGAGCCGCGTGGCTGACCATGGGAGCAGGGTTGGCAGAGAACAGTTTTGAAAGGGAAGAGGAGGTTCATTTCAGAGCTCCCTTCCAGGTGCCTGAGGCATCTGCCTCTTTAGAGCACCAGGGAGGAAGCTGCCTGGAGACTGCTGGCTCCTGGGGCTGAGGGAAGTGACCAGGCTGGTGCGCTGGCTTGCTTTTTTGAAGAAAGGTCTTGGGTTCACTTCTCCGCCTCTCGGCTCTCAGGACCTCGTGACAGCGGTTCTGTCCCATTAAAGACAGTGGAAGAGAGGGCTGGAGGACCCCGTGTATGTGCCTGTTCAGCCTGGACAATTGGAAAGGGAAGGAGTGCAGAGAAGTGCCAGAAGTACAGAAAGACAGCTGGCGGGATCGTGTACTAATTTGTATGCAAATCCCATCAGCAGCATCTCCGATCGGGGCTTTAACACGCTCCAAAGCAAAGCTGGGTAAATATACTGCTTGTTTTCTGCTCTGAAGACAGCTGTTTGCAGGCCTGTTAGGAAACCATGACAAAGAGCACTCCTAGCGCATGTGGTGCCTTTGAGTTTATTTATTTGTCTCAATTCATGCCAGCTACATTTGCTCGTGGCGTGATTGCGCATCTCACGCTGATCGAAGCCCAGGGCCTGCGTGGTGGGCGTGGTGGCAGCGGCAAGGGTTTCCTAAGCTGCATCTAATTTAAAGCACCTTTGGCTGAGTGGTGTAGCGAAGAGGATGTGGCTGAAACAAATAAAAATCACAGCAGGATCAAAGTGCACGCACAAATCTGTTCCTTCTGGAAGCGGCTTCTCTTCCCGCCCTCTCCCTGGGCCCTTGTTTCCCTTTATCCCAGAACCAGCGATGCTTTCATGGCAAAGCTCCAGCCATCCTCGTCTCTAGGGAGCGACGCCGTTTCATCTGTGATGGATGGGGCGAAGGCACCGCGCTCGAGCCGGAGGAGATCTAAGGCCTTCCGATTTCGCGATGGACACGTGAAGGGTGACATCCATCAGCGCTCCTTCCAGGCAGTTCAAAGACAGTCGGGCGGCGTGAGGTGCTCGGGGAGCACGGAGCCCGAGGACTCCAGGATGTGATCAACGACGGCCTCCAGCCTCTCCCAGCGCGACACTCCCGGCTGTGGCGCGTGGAATGTCACGTGGGATCACAGAGCAGAAGGGACCCCCAGGCACCCAGGGCTGTCCACACTTCACCCACAGACCCGAGGAGGCTGAGAGGCGCTCACTTTCAGGTCAGTGGAGAGCACTCAGCTCTGGAGGCAGGGGATCCTCATACCTCCTGTGCCAGCGACCCTGCGGGAGGCCTCAGCCCCCCCCCCCCCACACACACTATAGTACAGACACACCACATACAGCACAACACAAATGACACGCCTCACATACACAAACTACATATATGCCACACACATGCACACAGTAAACCACACACACACATACACACAGTACACATCCACAGAACACACACAGCACACAGACAACACACCACCACACACATTCACATACCTGTGCGGTTTTGCCGCACTGTCATAGTCCCTCACCTTAGGCTGGGTGTGAGCATGTGCAGCCTGGCCAATCAGGGAGCAGTGATTGGCCCGGGCCTTGCATGTGACCAGGCAGAGCACTCAGGGCTGTCCTGAGAGTAGCTACGTGGTGCAGGAGAGGGTCTCTCTTTCTTGGATTACGAGTGTGCTGTGGCCTGGGCTGGTGGTCTTTCATGACCGCAGACCACGCAGGTGAGGGAAACAGGAGAGCGAGGGGGAATCACGCCTGCTTGAAGCCAGTCCCCTGCCTCAACTTCAGCACACATAGTGTGTGTGTATGTGTGTGTGTGTAGTTTGTGTAGGTGAGGTATGTAGTTTGTGTTGTAGTGTATGTGGTATAGTGCGTACATGTATGGTATAGTACGTGGTGTATCTGTGGTATAGTGTGTATGTGTAGTTTGTGTATGTGAGATGTGTTGTTTGTGTATGTGGTGTATATGTAGTATAGTGTGTGTGTAGTTTGTATATGGGAGGTATGTAGTTTGTGCTGTGGTATATGTGATGTGTATGTGGTATAGTGTGTACATGTGTGTATAGCATGTGGTCCATCTGTAGTATAGTGTGTGTGTGCGTGTGTAGTGTGTGTGATGTGTGTGCATTCCTCCAATTTGGAGAGGGGTCCTGTGGGCACAGCACTGGCCAGGCATCAGGAGGGCATTGCGGGCCCTGACGGAGGTGTCATAGTTGGTACCTGATGAAAGTGATCTGGGGCCCATGTGCTGGGGCATCTGAATCAGACAGAAGGCCAGCAGCTCATCTTGTCACTCGGATGTGCATTTCTGAGCCTTGGAGACAGCGTGTCTGTGAGTGGCACAGGTTGGCACACATGGACATAAATAAAAATAAAGCAAGAATATTAAACTGCCTGAAGAAGAATTATTTTTTATTGATGAAATGGCCAATCCATAATGAGAGTATACATTTTCATAAAAATTGTATGTAATTCAATGTCAATATTTATTTGGAAATGGACTGGAAATACGAGGAGAAACTGTCACATGTGCAGCTATGGGTGACTCTACCACTGTGTCCCCCCAATCAAGTTAAGTTCAGCGGAAACAGCTAAGATTGGTGGCAAGTTCGACATCACATTTTTTCTTTAAACAAAGCTTTGCCGCCTCCTCCCCAACCTTCTAGTCCAGGTGTGCAGGTGAGGACTTGTTAACTTTGAGGATGGCTGGGGCAGGGTGGTCCTCCAGCTCCTCCCTCTAAAGCAGGGCCTTCGCCCCCTCTCCCTTCCTTTCTCAGGGGCCAAAGGCTCAGCAGAAGTCTGTGGTCCAGAGAGCCAGGCTCCCGGAACCCAGGCCCGTCCAAAACCTGTTTAGGGGACTTCTTATCCAGAAAGGCAGCATCTGGTCTGCCTTCCCCAGGATGGGAATGCCCTGCAAGGAGCCACTACCCATGCTCTGACTACACTACTGTGTTGATTTCTCAGCAAGTCAGCCCCACGTAGGGTATCAGGTCCACGAGCAACGTAAGACTGATCTGCAAGCCAGCGTTGTGGCGGCACCTGCAGACAGCACGCACCCCACCCGTGGCCCACCCGCTGCCGCACATTTTTACTGGGACAGGGCAGACGGCACTCCGACGCAGGGCAAGGGAAATACAAATGAAGGAACAAATTAGAAGCAGACGGAACACCAATTTCTTGGGAAATTAAAACAATCATCTCATGGATAAAAGAAAAATCAAATCAGCAATGACCAAATATTTAGAAAAGAATAAGAGAAAAAATTACCCATTAGAGCTCGTTGGAGGCAGGTTGGACTATACTGAGAAAATGAGCCCAAGGTTTAAAATTTGTCAACAGAAATTAAGAAGTCAAAAGAAAAAACAAACAAACAAACCCAAGGAGAACAGAAGGAAGGACCGACGGTAACGGCAGAAACAACTAATTAGAAGACAGAAACACTGTGGAGTGAATAAACAAACCCAGCAAGCTCACTCTTTAGAAAAACATAATAAAGTACTAACTAGTTAATCAAGGAAAAATATGAGAAAACATCCCATGAAAATAGCCCCAAAGAAACCAGAATGTGGAGAGCACAGTTCTTACAAACGCTACGCTAAAAGCGTTTGAAAATGTGGCTGGAGATAACATTTTCTAGACAAGTGTGTATCATGAACATTAATGGTTTAAAAGATGTCAGTGCTCCAACATTTATAGAAAACATGTGAGAAAGCTGAACAAGTTGTAGCAACAAGGTGTGGCGTGTGTGTGTGTGTGTGTGTTGTTTGTGGTGTGTGAGTGTGCCTGTGTGTAAATGTGAATGTGTGAGTGCTTTAACCTGCTGTAAGCCCGCTCAGGCTCTCCAAGCTCCTCCAAATAGAAAAAATAACAATGGCAATAATAGTACTGGAAGCGAAGCCCCAGGCCTCCAGCCACGCTTTGTAGGTCACGGTGCTGGCTGCCTGTGCGGGTGCCCTGGACCTGCTGCATCCTCCCCTCTCCTGCAGGGTCTGCTCCGATGGACCCCACAGAGAAGTAGAGGTGAGGGCGGCGCCTGCTCCCCGCCCATGTCCCTGCTGTCATGATGCATGCAGAGGGGGCCCTGCCCTCCCTCAGCTCAGCCTACTTCAGAGGACAGAGTGGCTGCCATGCCCAGCATGTGGGACGGTCACCAAACACAGCAGGATGGGTCGGCATCTCTTCCTGCACCCCACAGTCAGGTGTGTCCCGGGTCATGCAGAAGGCAGGTGTGGGTCAGCACTTTCTTCCTGTCTCTTTTATTTCTCACCACCTTTTAAAGAAGATGCCTGTGGAGAGGGGCTCAGGAGGGTGGCTACCCCCAAATGTCTGGTTGGAAAGGACACACGGCCTGGCAGACACTGAGAGGCACCTATGTGGGTGCCCCCTCGGGCGTGTTTGGGGGAAGGAGGGTCATGTAAGGTTTCCAGCACAGACAGTTTAGTCCTGGGGGCAGCCTTCAGGGACCGTTGTCCTGCCTGGCTAACTCAGCTCTGGGCTGAGGGAAGGAGGGCGCCTCTTGGACTATTGGCCCTGAAAGTCATTGTCTGTGGGTGGGGGCAGCAGATGGTGAGTGGGAGGAGGCCCCAAATGAATGGATGCTTAACAAAAACTGCACGGCAAGGGGCTGTGCTGGCCCTGTGGGAAGAGAAGACCTGCTCTGGCCCCCCAGCTTCCCTGGGGGTTCTGGGTGGAGGGGAGAGTCAACAGCAGGGAGCCCCAACAAGGATTCTGCCTGAGCACACGCAGGAGGCTTCCAGAAGGAGCCCTGAGAGGGGAGCTGGGTCACCAACTGGTCCTGGTGTGGCCGGGGCATTAGTGGTTTTAAATGGGACAGTCCCATGTCTAGGGAGCCCATCCCATGTCTTGGGGATGAGTGGGCACCTAGAGCTGTTGTGGGGGCAGAGGAGTGGCCCTGCTGGCTGCACTCCAGAAGGAATAGACAGGCTGAAGGACCGGCCAGGGCGGGTCACCGAGGCTTCCTTCTTGAACTTGACTTCACTTCAGTGAGGTGTAGTTTCCCTGTTTAGCTTGGCATAGAGCGAGCACTCAGCAAGTTATGTGGGTTTTAAATCATATTTTAAGGTACTGGTTTCTTGCATTTCTTACCTGGTCTGGTTCTTGCAGCTCAGCCTGTGGGACAGGCCTTCCTCTCGCTGGCCTCCTGCTGTGGCCACCCTGCTCCCTTGATGCGCAGTCCAGGAACTGTCCCCCTTCTTGCCTCCGGTGGCTGACCCAGTCCCCTCTGTCTCCTCACCCCCTCGACTGAGCCGTGGGTGCTCCCTCGAGTGGGGTCTGTCCCCACATCCCACTCCCAAGGCCACCTCCTGCACTCCACCTGTGACTCCACCTTCAGGGGAGCCTGTCCCACCTCCAGGGGAGCCCAGCATGGCTTGCTCAAGGGATTTTAACCCGCAGAGTAAAGCGAGTGTTGAGGACGGGAAACAGGTGACATCCATTCAGGGTCAACTGTGCTTCTGCAGACTCTCTCCAGTGTTCTTCTCTGCTTGTCAAATCCAGAGCAGGAGGTACTGAAATAGCCTGTGTTATCTATAGTGGAGCACGAGGTGCTCGGCCAGGGCTGGGCAGGCTCTCCCAGGCGCCCTGCAGTGCCTGGCAAGATCGGACCTTCTCTTCCATTTCTGGCAGCATGAGGCAATGAGAGCACCGGCACCCAGCCATCAATTCTGGTATCTCAGAGCACGCCTGTGTCAGCACGGCCACCCAGAGAATTAGGTTGCAACATGCCTGCTGGCCCTACACCCATTAGGCTGAGTGCTGGGGGCTTCGTACGCTAGGGGACTCTCAGTTCAGGAAAAACCTTTTGAGTCATTATTAAATCCATTTGCTCATTTGCCTTTCGACCATTTGCATATATGAGTCTTAAAATATCTCCTTCCTAACTGGGCAGATAGTGATAATCAGCAGAGCTCTCTCCCTTTCGAGGCCCATTGCCCGTCATAAAGCTGCTACGGGGAGTTTCTGGTGGCCCATGTGGGCCTGGAGGGCTCTGTGTGTGTGTGTGTGTGTGTGTGTGTCACATGGGCCTGGAG
>PVJC01033242.1:0-19446 GCA_004026665.1 Murina feae | reverse complement strand
ATTGTACAGCCTGCAGACCCACCATCCACATGCTGGCCAGGCCACTAGCCATAGCCTTGCTGCAAACTCACTCTGAGACCTTTCAGAGAAGGAAGGGAAGACCTTACATGCCCTCCTGGGCTTCATTGCCCTCAACTCTAATGTCTACCTCAGAGGGATGCTGCAAGAATTGGATGAAGGAACAGCTATAGGCGCATTTCTGAAAAAGCATAAAGCACTAGCTAAATGCATGTGAGTGTGATTAACACTAATAACAGTTACCCCTCTTCACCCTGCATCCATTAGCCTATAAATACCACCCAAACAGCATCTTCATGAAGGGATGATCCCCATGTGGGGATGGGACTGGTGAACACATCTGCTGGGGAGCATTTTCCATGTAATAGGTTTCATTGTAACAAGGTCAGAGATGGCCTGCTATCATGGGCCATCTGTTGGGGGTGTGAAAGTAGCCTCGTCATGCAGAACTGGACCTTTGGAGGGAATAGCAACCTAGCAACACACAGTAATTTAAGGGATTGGATTCTTCTATAATGCTGCTTTTCACATGTCTTTCTAAGGATGGCTGGTTATGTTGCTGATGCTCCGGAGCAGGGGTCCTCAAACTTTTTAGACAGCAGGCCAGTTCACTGTCCCTCAGACCATTGGAGGGCCCGACTATAGTTTAAAAAAAATGGTGAACAAATTCCTAGCACACTGCACATACCATATTTTAAGCAGGACAGGCAGCGGCGGCAAAAACACCCGGCATGTGGCCCGCGGGCAGTAGTTTGAGGATGCCCGCTCTGGAGGATGCTGACTGAAGCTAAGATTGGGTCCCCTGCTAGCAGACAGCATTTGCATGCATTGGGAGGCAGGGGGCAGGCAGGCATGTGTGTGGTTGAAGGAAGAGGGGGAAGGTTGGTTCAAAGCAAGCTTGGAGCAAAGAGAGTGACGAGCAGGTTGGTGTCTCTTCATCAGGTGCTGGTGCTAAGTAAAATCTGAAAAGGATATCAGGGGGAATGCTTTGTAGAGTAGATGGTTGTCTACTATGCTGTACCTCTGAACCTGATACAAAACAGCATTGAATGTAACTGCAATTGAAAAAAAAATTTTTTTAATTTAAAAACAAAACTGAAAAGGACTGTTCTGCCCTGCAACCTTGACAGACTTAGAGGGGCACCAGCCATTTTGCTTCAGGGTCCAGGTGAACCGCTGAAACAGGGGGGAGGGGAGAGGAGCATTATTCTGGTTCAAGGGAGAACACAGTGACAGCAGAGCTGATGGTAGAGCACTGGCAGCATCTAGCCATGGGACTGGGCAGTGGGCAGGCCCTTCTAAGATGGCCAGGAAAGATGGCCAAGAGGATGGAATCCTTGTGCTAGGTCTGGAAGAAACATTTCTGCAGGTTGATGGGGGAAAAAATGTAGGTTCAAGCAGAGAAAGCAGTACTGCAAATTCATGAAGGCATGAAACAGCCCATAAAAAACAAGACAAAATAAGAATAATGATAACCAATATCATACATTACTATTAATCATACTTCTCATTTAATCTTCACAGCAACCTAAGAGGTAAGTAACAATGAGTATTATTCCCATTTTACAGACAAGAAGGTAAAGCTTTGAGAGGCTTAGTGCTAAAACAGATTACTGATACAAACCATGGTTCAAAACAGTTTAGAGCAATGCAAAGGTCTCCAGACTCTTGAATTTATATGAATCAATGTATGAGATATCCATTTCTGAATAACAAATTATCCCAAAATGTAGTGGGTTGAAATAATAAACATTCATTATCTCACAGAGTGTCCATGGGCCAGGAACCTGGGGAGTGGCTTAGCTGGGTTGTTCTGCAGGCTCTGCTGGGGTGGGGAATCCAGTTCCAAGATGATGCACTCATATAGATGATGAGTTGGTGCTAGCTGATGGCTGGAGGCCTCAGTTTCTCACCACACACCCTCCTCCATAGAGCTTCTTGAGTGTCCTCGAGACATCACAGCTTTTCCCCAAGACGAGTGACTCAAGAGTGACCTGAGAGGAAGCTGTGATATTTTATCTTGTAGACTCAGAAGTCACACACTGTCATTTACTCAATATCCTGTTAATTTCACAGTTCAATCCTATTCAATGTGAGAGCAGGGCTTCAGAAGTCAGGATAATTAGTTTGGATTTTATTCCACCTGGGATGGAAGCCATCAGAGTTTTTTAAGCAGGGGTGTGACACAGCCCGATTTCAATTTTAAGATCGCTTTGGCTACCAGAGGGAGATTGGATTAGAGAGAAGTCAAATGCAAGCAAAAATTTGCAGTGGTCCAGGCTAGACTTGATGGGTGATGCTGGATATTTTCAAGTTAGTCTTGAAGAATTTGCTGCAGATTAAATGTAGGTACTGAGAAAGGAGGGGAAAACAAGAATAAAGCTTAGATGTGGGGCTTGAGCAAAAGACTGGCGAGGGCCCAGTGTGAAGTGGAGGGAATATTCAAGTTCGTTTGGCCATCTTAAGTTTGAGGAACCAATTACACATCCAGGGGAGAGGTTAAGTAGGAAATTGGGAGGAGTCTGGAGCAGTGGTCCTCAAACATAGCTGCACATTGGAATCACCTGTCAAGTTCAAACTGCTCTCTGGGTCCCCACTCAGAGGTGCTGACTAATTGGTCTATGGTATGGTCTGTGTATGGGGACTTTTTTTTTAATGTTTTATTGAATTTTTACAGAGAGGAAGGGAAAGGGATAGAAAGTTAGAAAGATCGATGAGAGAGAAACATCCATCAGCCGCCTCCTGCACACCCCCACAGGGATGTGCCCACAACCAAGGCACATGCCCCCGGCCGGAATTTAACCTGGGACCTCCCAGTCTGCAGGCCGATGCTCTATCCACTGAGCCAAACCGGCCAGGGCAGGACTTTTTTTTTAATCTCCTACAGATAATTCTAATGCGTGGGAAACTTGGAGACCCGCTGATTTCTAGGGAAAGGTCAACTGGAGATTCAACGTTGGGTGTCATCAGCATATAGCTGATTACTTAGAGCCAAGGGACTGATTGAGATTCTCTGGGGAGTCAGTGAAACTGAAGTGAAGGCCAAGGTCCCAGCCCTGGGGCTCCCCCAAACCCTGAGGCACCCTTGAGTTTGGAGGTTGAGCAGAGCGGCAGGAAAAGAGCCTGGGAAGCAGCAGTCATCTCCTGACTCACAGAAGGGACATCAGGCCACTCCTCCTTCCCTCTGTGGAGCACGGGGTGCCTGTGAGGCAGGTGCTAACCTGGCCACCTCCTCCCTCTGACTTGTCTGGGGTGCTTTCCCAGCACTGGAGACCAGCTTCCCCAGCCTCTCTGTCAGCTCTTTGGCCGCTGCGCAGGGCTATTTCTATTCCCTGGTCAGTGCAATGCAAACCAATTCATTTAGCAACTGTTCCTCCTTCTGAGTGTTTGTTCCAAGACATATTATTCCACATTTGTCCACATTAAACTGCGTTTTATCACCCATTATCCCAAGTCCTTCAATGATCTGGGCCCCTCTGCGTTTGATTGCAAAGCGCAGTGATTTGTGGCGCCTGCAACACTGTCATGTGCAGATTTGAAATCCTTCTTGCAGGGCCATTAGGGGGTTATTAGCATCCATAATGTGGCTTCGCAGAGACAGAAAGAGACAGGAGGGACATGGGGGTGGGGCTCTTTGCCGGGAAGATACTGTGGCCCTAGCTCACCCTCCTCCCCTCTCCCCACGCAGGGCTTCCCCTCCTATCCTGACACCCACACTCAGAGTGTCTCCGATGATGTGCAGACTCCAACTCTAACTTCTCACGTCCCCCTCCCTGGCATCTGTAGCCTCCAGGAATCTCAATAATTTAATAAACTACTCACACCAGCACGCCTCGGGCTCTCTCTAATCAAGCTGACTGCGTTGTCCAACCATCCCTGGCCTAATTGTAAAGGACATTTCTGGAGATCAAACATATATTTGCATTTCCAGCTTGCAAGCCTCCGTGCAGCCCTATCTGGTAAACAACTTGTCATGCCTGACACCCTCCTGTGATTCACCTGTGACTTGCGCGTGGGCCCTAAACGGATGTTGAAGGGGGCGTTGCCTGTCTCACGTTTGCAGTCAGGAATTAAAGGCTCACCGTGGCGGGTCAGAAACTGGACCTCAACCCCTCATGCCTCCCACCTCCCATGCCTGGTGTGTGGGAATCTTTTTTTTCTGCTCCTCTTAATGAGACTCGATTTCATTATTTTCAGCTTACCCTTTTTTATAGGGTAAGGCATCGTAACACCTTCTTGGAGGCCTGAGAAATAATCAATTAAAGAACCCATTTCTTTTCTTCACCAACGCTTGGAGAAGACCTGCTCGGGGCCAGGTGGTGAGCCCTGATGTGCAGGGGATACATAAGCATGAATGAGTTTCCAGTCCAGTGAGGGGCCAATCATGCTAATGAGGTAGCATTCACGCACTGCTTTTCTGAAGTCTGTTCCGCCAGCTCTTTGCCTCCCCTGATGCCCACCATAGAGACTCTACTGTTCAGCCTGGGCAACGCCATTCTCCACCCCAGGGCCTTTGGGAATAAGTGGGCAGGTACTGAGGGGGGGTAGTCACAGTGACTAGGAAGGGAGGCTGGCATTTAGCACCTGCAGGACGCTAGATGCTCTGCGATGCTTGGGACCACTCACATGTCAACAGCACCCCACTGATAAACATGGAGAGAAGGGGTGTGTTAGCTTCCTACGGCTGCTCTATCACATGACCACAAACTTACTGGCTTCCAACAATACTCATTTACTATCTTACAGTTCTAGTGGTCAGAAGTCCAAAATGGATTTTATGAAGGTCAGGCCCAGCCCGTGTGGCTTGGTGGTTGAGCATCAACCCATGAACCAGGAAGTTGAGGTTCGCTTCAGGACAGATGCCTGGGGTTGCAGGCTTCATCCCCAGTAGGAGGTGTGCAGGATTCTCAGTGCTTCTCTCACATCTCATCATTAATGTTTCTGCCTCTCTCTCACTCTCCCATCCTCTCTGAAATCAGTCAAAATATATTTTAAAATGAAGTAAAATAAGTAAATACATACATACATAAAACGGAGGTCGGGGGAGGGCTGTGCCCCTTTCTGGAGACCTAGGGAAGAATCCATCTTCAAAGCCAGCAAACGGCCTGCTAAGTCTTGCTCACACTGGGTCACTCCAGTCTCTGCCTCCAGCATCACATCTGCTTCTCTATCCTCCTCCCTCCCTCCTTCATTTACAAGAACCATGTGATTCCATTGAGCTCACCCAGACAATCCAAGTGAATGTGCTCATCTCAGGATCCCTCCCTTAATCGCATCTGCACAGTCCCTTTTTGTAAGGTAACATATTTGCAGACTCCAGAGATCAGAACACAGACATCTTCGGGGGCCATCGTTCTACTTTTGACAGTGGGTGACAAATGTTTAGGTGTCTAAAGGTGCACTAACAGCCTCAGCCACTAGAGGGCAACCTCACAGGATACAGGCAACACTCCATTATCTGCTCCAGTGGTGACCTGGTTAATTCAGTTATCCAAATGCTGTGATGTCAGGAGTTCCAGACCACACGTACAGCCTGCATTGAGGAGCAGCCTTTGATAGGGTGCACTCTCCATGCCTTATTTCGCCTGCCAATAAGCGTGGATGTCTTGTTCTCACGTTGACCACACAATGGGAAGTGATCCAAAGGTGAGAAGGAAAGTGCAGACCTTACAAAAGATCTACACGGAATAGGAACTGGTTACACAGATAATTGGGCACCGACTTAATCAGGACTCCACAATATTAACACCAAGCGGATGGCTTTTCCATTTGCTAAACTCTTTCACATCCATTATCTCATTCGCTCCACACCGTGAGTCCAAAGGCAGTTGGAGCAAGTATTATTTTGTTATCACCATTTTACAGATGAAAAAACTGTGGCCAGGAGAGCGTTAGTAACTCACCCAAGGTCACGGAGCTAATAAACTCCACGTCCTTGGACTCCCATCAGAGGTTTTGTTCCCTCCACCACGCTGACCCTCAAAGCTCCAAGCAGCTGATATACAGAACAGAGACTCATGGTAAGCCCATCGCGTCTGAGTCTTCATCGGACAGCCATTTCTAAGGAGGCAGCATGAAGCCATGACAAGAGTTTAGAATTAGGGGTCAGGCAAAGCCCAGTTTCCACATCGGTAACTTAGAGATGGTACATGATAGTTTATTGCTGTGTTTTCCAAACTAGCCTGATCTTTAGAAGCCCCTGAGGTGATGGTTAACAATATGGATTTTCCTGTCTCCCCAGAGAATTAATGGGGAGAGTCTAAGGGTGGGACTCAAATCTCTGGGTTTGTAATAAGCAGGCCTGGTGGTTCTTCTAACAGGAAGTGTGGAGAGCATTGGTCCGCAGGATTTTGTGTGAAAGCGCCTGACCCAGAGCAGCCTTTATAAATGTTGGGTTACCTCTCTTCTCCCACCTTCATCAGGAGCGTTCTGTCTGTCATTTCTTTACTTTTGATTATCGGTGTTAAGGAGACAAGCTCCTGTTCCCAGTGACAAAATTCCAGAGCTTTGTCTTCAAGAATATGGCCATGGGTGGGTGGTGGTGGAAGTGGTAACGCCTTTGGGTAGTGGCAGTAACTGATCAGGTAAGGGGAGAATCCACTAAATTTGTTGAATTCCTTTGAGTAACTGTTTCACCGCCCCCTTCCACCTTTATGCTGTGAGCGGGAATAACTAGTCCAATGCATTTATTTTACTTAGCTGCTGATTTATAATAAAACCCACCTCCTGCCTTGAGCTCTACGTGCATTACACACAGATAAACAGTACACCCCACATAATCAGTCTTGTCACCAACCCACATCCCCTGAGATGAATCCAGTCTCCCCGCAGCGGGAAGGGGAACTTCTATTCCACCAGCAGGTTCTGCCCAGGCCCTGGGCCCAGGCCCAGCTTGCAGAGTGAACACTGGCATAAACCACCCAGCTCCCACCTTCTCAGTCCAGTTGTCCCACCATGTGGTTTCCAGAGACCCAATGGCAGGCCCTGCCTGGGAAATGAATGGCCGCTTGGTGGCCAGAGTTTCTAGAACCTTCTTCCCCAGATGGGACTCTACAGAACAGGTTGTCCACCCCTGGAGAACAGGGGCATGCCTTGTTCCTGTCTGTCCCCTGGACCAGTTCAGCACCCTCAGTTAAAATATGGTGTGTTGTAGTATGAATAGGCCATAGAGTGGGGAGGTTTATGGTCCGAATTTTTGCGTAGCCAAAAAAAATCCCACATTTCTCCCTTCATCGGAAACAACTACCACTTATTTTTCTCTTCCCTTCAATCAGTAGGTCCCAACCAAGGGCAGTTTTACTTTCCAGGAGACAGCTTTGGTTGTCATGACCCGGGGTGGCTGCTGGCATCTAGGATGTAGATGCCAGGGATGCTACTAAACACCCTACAGTGTACAGGGCTGCCCCACAACGAAGAATTATGCAGCCCCAAAGGTCAATACTGCCATGTGCCACACTTGGCCAAGATTGGTTTCCCTCTAATTGCCCACAGGCCTATAATAGCAGAAATCAGTTTGTCTCATCGAAGCCAAGAGAGAAGAAACACACTTACACTGGGCACCACTAAGGGCCCCAATATTGTGCTAAGCACAGATTATCTTGATCAACCCTTACGAAAAATCCTTCACTATACCCATTTCACAGGTCAGGAAACTGAGGTTAAAACATTTAAATCCATTGCCAGGGAGAGACAAAGCCAGAACCATACCCAGCCCTTCCTGACTCCAAAGCCAGCCATCCAGCTAAAGAGTGGCTATGGATAAAGTGTAGTGATGGACCTTTACCCACCCCCAAATCGTATCTTTCATAGGCACCATAAATATCTCCTGAAACGTAGATTCTCTTTGGATTTGCATGTTACCCTGGCATTCCGGCTTTCCTGGAATCGGGGCGGGGAAGGGGATGGGAGGGTAGTAGTAGAAGGCTTTCAGTCTAAGTGTCATGCATTAGCATCAGCATACCCCTCCTGCCTGGTCTCCATTCATCGGTATCCAAGCAGGTGCGTTCCCTTCATCCAGCCTCTCATTCCTCAGCGCATGCTCACTCTGCACCATAGAGGAGTCCCAGCCTGACGTTAATGGGGGTGCTACTGGCTTTGAGGAGAAGCTATTTGATATTGCCCCGAACTATGATTCTCTGCTTCTCCCTGCAAATCCTTTCAACAGCCCTGACCGCTGAATAGTAAATCGCAGCAGATGTTCCCCATTCATTGTGGCAACCCAGGCTGATACATGTCCAAACACACCCTGGGGCACAGTGTCGCTCCCCAACCTTGAGAACCAGTGGGTCCCCAGCCCTCAGTCACATTTAATTAATGTTGTGCCTGGGCTTTGGCATTGCTCAGAGATACACAGGTAGTTCGCCATCCACACATCCAGCTGCTTGGGAACAGGGCTTCCTTGTGTGGAGCCATTTCTCTTTCCCATTCAGAGGGAAGCTTTGAGGCTTCTATATGGACATTCCAGGCACCAGCCTCATTTGTTCATGATTTTAAACCTAAAATATGCTTTCACGTCCCAGGTTGTTCCCTCTTCCAAGACTTCATACCTCTTGGGTTTCCTCCTTCCCCAGAGGCTGTCGTTCAGTGCCTACTCACTGGTCAGGACACTCCCTTCCTGTGCGAAGTCTCTCCTGACTAACCCAGCAGGAGGTGATCTCTCTTCCTCTCCTGGAACCCCTCATTGTTTTATGCCAGGATAGACAAGTTTCTCCTGTAAAGGGACAGAGGATAAATATTTTAGGTTTTGCTGGCTATGTGGTTCCACTTTCAACAACTCAACTCCTCCTTTGCAGTGAGAAGTCAGTCATAGATAATATGCAAGGAATGGGTATGTCTGTGTTCCAGTGAAACATTATTTCTGGACACTAAAACTTTATATCCTTATCAGATGTCATCAAATAGAATTCTTTTTTTCATGAAAGGAAATTTTAGAACCACTGGTCCAGACAGTTGGGAGATTTAAAGAGTTACAGATCCCACTCCCATTGTTCGGCCACACAGGAATCCTAACAATCATGTTAGTTATTCCTGCAAACCCCGTGGAGGTCAGGCGGACTGTGCTTACATCCCAGAAGTAAGGCAGGGATTCCCTCCCAGCAGCTGCCTCCACAGCAGTGACCTCTGCAAAGCTACCTTCCTCACCTCCTTGCTTCTCCAGAGCACATCTTTTATGAAGGAACCCACAGCCTCCTCTGGGTGGCTCTCTGCTTACTTAAAGGAACTGGGGGGCCAAAAGGCTTTGAGCCGAAGATGAAACAGGAGTCGTGTTAATTCCACGTTAATGACAGCAGAGCAATTTTCTTACAGGAAATAACGAGTTACCTTAATCATTTTAAGTAGTTATTAGCCGCAGCCTGAAAAGGATGGTTATGCTTATCACAATACACGCACAAAGGAAATGAAGACATGAATAACGGGACCTTAAACAGATTTCTGGCGTCTTCCTCCTGGGGAGTATTAAATGGTATTAATCTTTTTAACTGACTTCAATCCTGAGACCAGAGCCATGTGAGAAAATGTTAAGTGAACTGCTGGAAATAGAGGTGGTCCCGCTAGATTTATTGGACCAATTTACCAACAGCAGAAGTGTGCCCCACCGCTGTGAAGAAGGCCATAGAGAAGGAAGAATGACAGGGAGATGTATGGATTAATTAATAAAATGCAGATAATAGCATCTTTCCCAATATTAACACTTCTTCAAAGGCTGCTCTATCTCTGTCCCTGGGAAAGAAAAAAAAAAAAGCTACAATTATTCTGTTTGTTGTTTCATCCCACACCACCCTTCCCCCAGATAACGATCAGAGTTTGGAAAATGAATAAAACTCAGGCAACTTCTCCGGACTACAGCCACACAATAGTAAAGAAACTACAACAGAAGAAGAAAGGTGCTTGTACGAGGGTTTTCCAGGCATGTGAGTCATTCCTTTCCTGAGTAAGAGGATGCTTTTTCTTCCCTGTGATCAATTCTGCAAAGTCATGCATATCCACAAAGTGCAGTTAGTGCCTGTGATGTGCCAGAGGCGAGGCTAGCCCTGGGAAACAATCTCTGTAAGCCACAGTCCTGCCTTCCAGCTGCTCTCATTCTAGGGGGAGGCGCTCGTATGAGCAATAATTATAACGTGGAGCCATAAAGGCCTTCATAGAGGTATGCGGTAGCTGTGATGGTGGCACAGTGGAACACATGAGCGCTTCTACCTGGTGGGTAAAGACTAAGTAGCATTTTGAAGGATGAGTAGGACTTTGCCCATTGGACACAGAGGTAAAGAACATTTCAGGTCGAGGGAAAGCCATAATCAAAGGTACAAATGTGCAAACAGTCAGGTCTGTATGGGAAGTAGCAGTGACTTGGTATGGTTGGCATGTGTGGTTTGATGGGAAATGAAAGGGGGAGGAGGAGGTCATGAAGGGCTCTCAGGTGATAAGAAAGAGCCGGAATGTTTCCCAAAGGAGAGTAGGGTGCCACAGGAGTGTTCCCTAAGCAGGCGAGTGAAATGTTTAAACTGCTAACCTAAAAAGGAAAGGTCTTTTGAAGTAAGAGGCAACAAGCATTTATTGAGATCAATAAGAATAGCTATTCTGGAGTCATTAATTCAGGCAGAAGTCCAAATAACGTTTCTATTAGGAGACAAAAAGCAATGGATATTTCTGATAAGGGGAAGGGGAACAATTACATCAATAGAAGAAAGGTCTTTTTAGTGGACCAGATAACATAACCTAGAGATGTTAATTCTCAACAATGCTTTTAAGTTTCAGTCCCGTAGCCACGTCTGATTTCCCGTTATCTTTGCGCGCAGTTCTTTGGGAAACAAGGCTGCTCAGGCTATTGTGCCCTGTTCTTAACACTCCAAGATTTGAGCCGTGTGGCATGCCTGGCAGTTCCTCAGCATGGCAGCTCTGGCCCCATTTTAAAGTGGCTCTGTTTACCTTATGGTTTACAAAACTTAGAGTCATCACACAGACCGGTGTGCGGAGGCTGGGCTGGCGGGACAGGAGGCTGGAAGCAGCAGGGCCAGTTAGGAAGCTGTGACATAACCCAGGTAAGATTAGGCAAGGCCCTGAACTGAAGTTGACGCTCCGGGAATGAAGAGGGAGGAGACAGTTGCTGGAACCGTCAGAAAGATGACTGAAATCCACAGGACTTAGTGGCTGATGGGCTCCCAGAAATAGGAGACAAGAGCCTTCCTAAGTGCCCATGTTTGCAAATGCAGTGCCGGGCGGATGGTGCCCACGTTTATAAGTGCAGTGCCCGGCGGATGATGACATTGTTGGAGGGCATGCCTGAGGACCAGATGTGAGGGAAGTTAAGGCGGTGGGATCACAAGTGTGGCTTGGGATAGGCTGAGATTTGAAGCATAAAATTCCCTGTGAGAGCTCATCTCCCTGTCCTAGACACAGTGATTGGCCAGACAGTGGGGCGGCTGCATGGGATTGCCTCGGGACAGCGCTGTCCCTCTGCCATCTGGGACCTCAGAGACCTGCTCTCCAAATGCCAAAGAAGGCGAATGAGCACGAGAGGCCCCAGGGCTGGGACTAGGGTGCTGTGTTTGTTCCTCGCTGCTCTTTTCTGCTCTCCATGTGGGGACCTAGAAAGCCAAGAATGGCCCTTGTGGGCACCCATCCAATTGCACGGGCCTTAAGGCCATGACCTGTTCAGCTCAGAATGAGCAGCAAGACAGGTGTGTGTTCTGTGTCAGTCCAAGATGGAGACAGGCATAGGACATGCCTCAGGGCAACTGAGGTGGTTGGAGTCCCCCCACCCACTCACCACACCAGCAGAGTTCACAGAAATCTCCCCTCCTCCACCCCCTGAAAAGAGCCAGCCCTGGGGAACTCACTTTAGCTATTGAGGGACAAGACGGGAGGGCGAGGCGTCTGGCCTAGTGGAATTCATTTCTGCTCAGTTCAGCTCCACTGGGCAGAGCTGGGCGAACAGCCCTGGCATGAAAATTGGGACATGAGCTTTATCTGGTTTCCTGCAGGATATCTGGGGTCCGCTTTCATTTTGGCTTCTCGTCAAGAGCCAGGTTCTGCAATTGGGCTCTTGGGTTCAAGTTCTAGCTGTTCAGCTAATGAGCAGAGTGAGATATTGGGCAAGCTACTTCACTTCTTTAAACCTTACTTCCCCGTGCCTCTAGAAAGGGGGGTGATAAAAACGTTGTTACCTGACTTCATAGGGCATCCATTGGGTGGATCAAAGAAGATAATGCTTGTAAAACACAAAGAAGATGTAGTAGGAAACCAGTAAATGTCAGCTGTGTTACCATAGCTCGGGCATCAGCCCCCCAACCAGGTGGTAGTTACCCCTATGAGTAAAAACATTGTAAAACAATGACTTAAAAATGGACTGCTAATGGACTTTACAGCTCCCACACGCCATGATGGCACAAACGCTAGGCATGGAGCCATCTTCTTGGTGTTGGTGGTGATGGTGATGTTGGTGGTGATGGTGATGTTGGTGGTGATGGTGGTGTTGGTGGTGTGTGTGTATAAGTGCATGTGTGGTGGGGGGAAGAGGTAATGAAAGTAGGGTAGAGGGGTAAACTCAGATTCTTGAGTATCTAGTACATATCTGGCATGTGCTGCGTATTTTACATGCATTCATTTATATAATCCTTTGCTGATAAATTAAACAAGTGGAAAAATAAGGAAGCCCACTCATTGGCATTCATCATCTCTTCCTGCTTTTTCCGTATGGTGTCTTTGTGGCTCCCTCTCTTTCCTGTGACATGTAAGAAGCCTGAACCAGAGCCCATTGTCCTCTGGCTTCAGTTTGATTGCAATAATAGGCCAGAATCGATGTGGCCATTCCTGGGTCATTCAAATTAGTTCTTGACATATTTATTTTGTCCTTTTCCACATAAGTATTGGGCCTTTTTTTTGCCCTTTATTTTCCAGTAGTTGAGTGACCTGTAGCTAATACTTTTCTATGTTTGCCAAAAGTTGTCTTGCACTCTACCCATCTTTTATAATCTTCCTGAGAACTTTTTCTGATTTTTTGGAAGCTGTTTGAGGGTCCCCCATTCCCTGTGTTCTGGATTGATATGTTGTTTTTTTACTTTTTATAAAGAAACAAAATCGCTAAATAATTTGTAGTGCCTTTTATGATAAAAAAAATTATAGGTAGATATTCAAGTATTTGCTAAACACCATGACATGAGGTATGTTATTGAATTTGAGTGTCCTGGTCCCAGGATTTGCAATCAGTGGCTCACTGAGAACCTGGGCAGTTACAGGAAGGGCAATACTAGAAGGAAGTTGGCAGGCAGCTGGCATTGTGATTCCTGGAAGAGTCAGACATCACAGTGAGCACATGTGCTCTGGTAGAGTCGCCATCGTTTTTGGTTGAGTGATCTGTGCCAAATGCAAATCTGCCGTTATCACCATCCTATCCCCCTCCAATACACACCCGCTCCTTCACCTTAAAACATGTGATTATTCTTCATTGTCCTTATGATCAAGGCATAGTTCTTAACCAAGGTCTCCAAGACTGGATATGGCTTGGTCCCTACTTTTTTCTCCCAGGCCATCTTACCTTCATCCCTCTTACCTGTGCGCTACAGCTTTTTTTTTCTTACTCACGCCTGCATAATGCCTCAGGCCTTTGCACATGTACTTCCTTCTGCCTCTAAGAGCTTCCCTCTTTTCATCACCTCATGCCTGGAGCATGGGAGGCACAAATAAGTGCTTACTGAAAGAACAAATGAAAGAAGACATGGGAGTGGAGTCTCAGGTTTGGAATATTTGTTTTGTTTGGGTTTGATTCGGTTTGGCCTAAACACTGTCGAATGGAGAAAACAGAGGTCACAGACGGGCAGCCAGGATGCCCGGCAACTAAGCTACCCACGTGTGTTCTTTGGCCTTAATCCCTGCCAGCCACCTTCTCTCACCTACACAGCCCGCCCAGCTCCTGTCATCATTCCATTTGCAACCTCAGGCTTAAATATCCTGTCCACTGAAACTTCCATTTAAATATTTGGTTTCAATTCAAGCAACTCAAGTGACTTCGATGGAAACTCAGGAGGCAACATCCTATACACCCCCCACCAGTGTGTGTTTATTTTTTTAGGAGAATCACAAAACTCTGCCCTTAAAATCTCATCTTTTCCAAATGGAGACTTCTAGATCTGAAGGGAGTAGGGAGAGCCTCACTCAGCTATCCTGGCAGAACTGTCCTTTAAAATCCAGTTCCTTTGACTGACAGCTGGGGCTCTTTCTACTCCCCTTTCCCAGAGTCAGCCCACCATGGATGGTGTTTGTGTATATTTAATGGCTTTGAAAGTATGTATTTCTAGTCATTAACTGTCACACTTTAGGCAATTAATGTGTACAGTATCAAGCCTAGTTTTATCCAAATTGCTCTGCAGCTTGATTTGCAAGAGGACAGAAAGCACTCATCTCTTACCTAATAGATGCTCTGTTTATATTTCCATTAATATGACAGTTTGAAGGGTCCTCGTCAAGAGTGACCCTTCTGAATTAACAACAACTGAATATGGGGCTTTAGCAGCTGAATATGGGGTGTGTGAGAATTTAACCTTTCCTTCCTCTGTGGTGGGTGTTCATGGCCTCTGCAAAAAGCAGACATGATGGAATAATATGTTGTAAAAGTCATAATAGAGTTTCTTGCTTATAGAATTGGAGTTAAGAAAAATGAGGGCTGTTACTCTTGATCCAGTGGTTCCTCTGTTTTGGTCTGAGAACCTGCAGTGACAGGTTCTGCCTCTGGAATTTGCCTAATTTAACCTCTTATTCCCTCCAAATGGGGTCTCACTATTCTTCAGATGAGTTGGTTTTTTCCTTCCTAAGAGGTCACCCAAGTAGCCCCCCACCACAGCTACTCCCACCAGAATACCCGTAGGAATTATTTATTGGAGTTCCCAAAAAACTGAGTATTGATTACACCAATTTTAAGTAAAAAAAAAAAAGAAGAAAATATATTTTTCATTATACATATACAGCATTACAGTTTATAAAGAGTTTTGTACATGCCTTTGTTCATTCAAGTATTTAAGTATTTGGGATTTGCCAGGCATCAAGCTGCATGGTGAATATATAACTGGATGTATATCCACTCTCTTTTCAAATCCTTCCCAAAGCCTAGAAGGCACAAGTCGTTGGCCTCATGTTTCAGATCAGGAAACTGAAAGATGCGAGGTGATTCCCTGAGTTCACTAAACACACAAGGAACAGAGTTTGGACTCAGTAGTAGAGAACTTGAGTTTCTAAGGCTCTCAAACAATTCAGTACCACACAGCTGCTGCTTATTAAAAGAGGAGTTGGGTTCCTACTCTGTTACTCTGTGATTTGAGTTTGGCTAATCCTGGGATCGACTATGAACGGTAGCAAAGAAGAGCTTTCTCAGTCGGCCTTTGACTTTCATTGACTGCAGGGTACCTATTAATGACCATTGCCCCTGGATATTTGACAAATCGCATGTCTCTTCAGTTTATTTACAAATGACTCTAAGGGGATAAAAACCTACGCAGTCCCCTGAAATGTTGTTTACATTGCATTCCGGGATCCATGTTGCTTTGTGGGTGCCAGCCTCTAGCGATGGAGAATGAAGTGTTCGGGAGCTTTCTCAGCCTCTCGTGGACATGCTTGGGTCCAGTTTATCACATGATCATTTGGAGCTACCTCCCTTGTTCGTGGCATAGATCAGACCTCAGACACAGACATCCCAAGCGTCACTGAAGCACTGGATTTTTTCCCTTCTGAGGTCAATTCAAAACTGAAGTCATATAAACCTGAATCATAAAATGGAAGTAACTTACTAACCGTTCCCAATGAGTCTAAGAGATGCAAGAAGTAGCCATTACCTCAGTGAAGTCACATGTTCAACCCATGTTCTCCAGCTGAAGTAAGAAGTAAGTCCACTGAAATGGGCTTGGATTGGGTACAGATGTAACTGAAGTTTGGGTGGTCCCTACTGAGATGTTCCTGGTTCTTTTCCCCACTTCTTCCAACTAAATCACATTGGAAGATTTTTCCATGTTGACTTACTCTTGATTCCTGATATGAACTCTATTTGATTGTAATAAAATAATAAAAACAAATATATATATATACAATAATAGAGTAATAAACAATAATCTTTAACAGCAATCATGTTGTTTTTCATTACCTCATATTCACTTGGCCTTCTGGGATATATGATTTAAGAGGCATTGGCCTAGCTGCCCCTTAAAAGTCTTCTGGAACATACTAATAAATCCATCATGACCAAGCTCCTTGGTGGGTAGTAGAAGGAGGGAAAGAATTCTTGCCTTAACCAGAGGAACAGCATTGCATGACACCTCTGCAATGGTTTAGAACAAAGTGAACCTTCATTAATATTACCTACGTGGGGTCTGGATTACTTATTCCATGAGCATTTAACAAAAGTGACCTGAACACAGCGGAACAGTGGTTTTCACCCAGAGGGGTGATCACGAGACAAGGAGAGACAGTGCACAGGCAGTTTGAGACCACATGTTCTGTACATCTCCTGTTTTCAGAGCATGAACTACAGAGAGAAAACACCGGAAAAATCTCCTTGGCAATCCAGACAATAAGATAAACTAAGATACACCAGTGAGTGGTACACAGACCCTGTCCTCAAGGAATACGATCGGGAAGTGCTTCCGCCTGGCTCTGCTGTTGCCCTTAGAACGGGACAAGCCGCTCATCCTCTCATTTCCTTTATCTGAGCCCCAGCAGGCAGATATCCCTAATGGTAACACTCACCACGGCCACTGAACAAGTGCTTGCTCTGTGCCAGCCACTGCGTCCGAATCCGGCTTCGTCTCACTCATGCACTTCAGCTCGTTTATATGTCTTAGCTCTTCTAATCATTCCAGCAAGGCGTTGCTGATTGTGTCGGAGTCACAATTCTGCATGTGAAGAAATTGAGGCTCTACGAGACTAAATAACCCAGGACATCTGGCTGCAGAGCCGGTGAAGGATCTCCACCCGTGTCCTTCACAGGGAGGCGTTGGAGGCCATGGGAGTGTGGGAGGAAGTGGGTGAATGTAGAGAAAGAAGGCAGGAGCAAGGACATCTGGGTTGCAGGATGCTGCCAGTGAGGCAGAGTTCATTAAAGTCGCCAGGGCTCAAACGTGTCCACAGGTTCCCAGCCATCATGGCTCAGTGGTTGAGCATCAACTCATGAAACAGGAGGTCACGGTTGGATCCCCAGTCAGGGCACATGCCAGCAGGGGCGAGCAGGTAGCAGCTGATGAATGATTCTTGCTCATCCTTGCTGTTTCTATTTCTCTCTCCCGCTCCCTTCCTCTCTCTGAAATTAATGTAAAAAAATTAAATGTATATTTTTATGTTTATTTAAGTGTGCACACAGCTCCCCTTTAAATCCTGGCAGTTAGCAGCCACTGCTCAGAAGTCAAACCTGAGAGAATCAAACCTCATTGCAGGAGGCATGTCCTGCTCTGGTTTTCAGCAGGATCATAGGAGGAAAGTTAGACTTCTGGGAGCATCTATTTCAAAATGTTCCAGAAAAAAAGAAAAACACATCAGGGGACAGCGATACTCAGTAGTTCTTGATAAAGTTGTGAGAAATATGTTTCCTTGGAGGAGAGAACTCCCTAGAAGATTTTTGGCCTGTGGTTTGTTTTGTGACAATTTTTCAAGTCCAGTAACCGAAGAGGAAATACATTCAATCTTTACATCATAGAAGGAAATATAAGGAACATTTGGTGTCTGCCTTTTATATGTGTGGTCCTGTCACCCCATCTATTGCACTTGCTTGATTGTACCCTGCCTAGTTCCTGAAGACTGTATGATGGATCTTCTCATTTCATCCCCAGACAATCCTTAGATTCATCCCCACTTTACAGATGAAGAGACTGAGGCAAAGAGGAGCTAAGCAGCTAGCCTGAGGTTACTTGGACAGAAGAGTCTAGGCTCAGAGCCCTGCCTTTTCCAGCATCATCATGCACCTAAACTCATCACTCCACACATGTACAAACCACCGTGCAACTCGGTGAGAAGCGCCATGCATTAAAATCCAAGTGTCGTCTTTTGGGAGAAAAAATACCATATTTCAGTCTGGTTTTCTAGGTTGCTGTGCTAGCTGGACCGCATATGGGGGTCTTCATTCAATGCAATTATAGGCGCTTCTTTATTTTAAACCACAGTTGCATTCCATGTCTTAAAATGCAGGAACTCATCCGTCACCAGGCAGACCAGTGATAATTGCCAAACCTTCGGCTGACAATGTGGCGGTTAGTACATATCAAACTGAGTTCTTCTCTGCAGAACTCTCTGTGTGCTCTTGCTCTTAAAGACAAACTTGTTAATGACTTTCTATAAATAAGTTCTAGCTTATAATTATTGTTCCAGCAACAGCTGCTGAAATGTGACCTCCCCTCAAATGTAAAACACCTTTTCTTTTCTCTTTACTTTCTTGTGGAAAGAAAACATTTGTACACAGGGAAGCAATGTGAGCCGGGCTCCCTGTTTGGCTGTGTGACCTGGGAAGAGTTGCTTGGACTCTCTGTGCCTTCCTTTTACCCTTTGCCTATTGCAGGAACAAATGGGGTAGTATGAGTGAGCTCCTCCAGGATATGAAATAGGTAGCATTTGTCTCTGGACTCCTGGAGTCTGGCCCATGATGGGCACTTGGGACTTGTGTGTTGACTGGAAATAAACTCACTTGAGTTGACCATGCCTTGAAAAGTTTAAAGGGCTGTAGAAATGTGAAATTGTAATCACTATCATTTAAACGAAAGAAGAGGTTAATACCTAGATCCTTTCAACATGTGCTTCTTCCTATCACTTTAGAAGACATCCTAGAAAATGAATGCCCCTGAAGGTTTTTATTCATCTCTCAAATTTAAATGAGCAGTGTTGGCTAACTACGGACCTGCCACCTGTTTTTGTAAATAAAGTTTTATTGGAACCCAGCCACACCCATTCTTTCATATTTTGTCTATGGCTGCTTTCATACACAAGCAGAATTGAATAGGTGTGACAGAGACCATACAGAGAGCCCACAAGGCTGAAAATATAAGGTGTCCCAAAAAAATGTATACACACTTTAACAGCTGATAACCCACTTAATTTGCACTTCTTTTCAGATTTAGCTGATTTGAAATAATGGGTGAAGCCAGACTAAGCTTGGAACAAAGGAAATTTATCCTAAAGTGCCACTGGACTTTTTTAATGAGGATACATAAAAGATAAAGTTTACGGTACAAAACTGGCAATAGTCAATGAACTGAGGGCACACAGATACTGAACGAAATGATTTTTGATGCTTGCAATTCCATTGCTTCATGTTATTATGGTAACATGGACCAGAACAGTTATCAGTTTGAAAACAGGTGTAGACAAAAAAATTATTCATTTCTGTAGATTCTTTTAAATTTTGAAAATAAACTACATGTTAAGAAACACTGACTTTATAATAATTCAAAGTGTGCATACTTTTTT
>PVJC01033241.1:0-19489 GCA_004026665.1 Murina feae | reverse complement strand
TGGCTGCTTCCCTTTCTGAGTTAGGTGATCACTGAGAGGAATTAACCTCTAAGCCACTTGGTTATGAGAGTCAGCTGTGTCTACAGTGGGAGAACTTCTGTGCTGGAGACACCCTTATGGGGCAAGAGTTGTTTCAGTGGGGCTTTTGTGCTCACTGCATCTGCCCCGAGTGTGTTCCTTGTGGATCTGTTTTGTTTAGTATGGTCCCACTCTGGCCACTGGGTAAGGCTGGCTCCTGTATCTTTAAGGAGGTGTTGATTTAGCCTTTGCCTTGGGCTATTCAGCCTTTTATATGCAAAAGCCTCTGACACAGCTTGGGATGGGCGAGGCCTTGGGGAGTTTGCAGGGCAGGGTGGAGCAAATAGCTATGGCGCTTCTCAGCCCTGCGCTAAGAGACACGGGGTCTCTGTGTCCCACGATATTTGTTGCAAGCAACGCTGAGAGAAACCCGCTTTGGATTTCCTTCCGGTGCCAGTCAGTCCCCCTTCTCCGGGTGTCTGGGTCCTCAGAAACTCCCCTGGAACTGGAGTTCAGAGCTGCTGGGAACTTGTGGCTCTCTCCGTTTTGGAAAAGAACCGCGTCCTCCGGAGCCAGCCCTCTCCCCGAGCCCGTGCACGCGCCTCCATACCTTTGTACTTTGCTTCTGCTGCTCCTCCGAATCTCAGACTCTTTTCTAATTGTAGGATTTTCACTCAGTCAGCCTTCCTGTGGGTGTGAGTGGTGTCCGTGTTTTCTTTTCCTGGTTATTCTGAAATAGTTGTTCACGGCTGCATTTACGGTGTTTACCTTATGTCGCCATCTTGCTGTTTCCTCCTCCTTTTTTTATAGCAGCATAGTATTCCATTGTGTAGATGTACCACTGTTTTCTAATCCATTCATCTGCTGATGGGCACTTAGGCTGTTTCCAAATCTTAGCTATAGTAAATTGTGCTGCTATGAACATAGGGGTGCATATATCCTTTCTGATTAGTGTTTCTGGTTTCTTGGGATATATTCCTAGAAGTGGGACCACTGGGTCAAATGGAAGTTCCACTTTTAACTTTTTGAGGAAACTCCATACTGTCTTCCATAGTGGCTGCACCAGTCTGCATTCCCACCAGCAGTGCAAAAGGGTTCCTTTTTCTCCACATCCTCTCCAACACTTGTTGTTTGTTGATTTGTTCATGATAGCCATTCTGACAGGTGTGAGATGATACCTCATTCTGGCTGGGTGGGTTTTGCTTCTTTATATTTCATATAATACTGGTTGTTTCGATTTGTTTCTCTCGGATGATTAGTGACGTTGAACATGTTTCCATATGTCTTTTGGCTTTCTGAATGTCCTCTTTTGAAAAGTGTCAATTTAGCATGATATATTTTTAATAGCTTACTAATTTATATCAAGTAGACAAAGATGTGCATACCTAGGTGAGAAGTTTGAACTATACAATATTTAAAAGGATTCAACTTTACTTATTTCAAATATATAGACGAAGTGGACCTGCGGTAATGAAAGATTCTGTTTAGAAGTCCTTAAAATGCTAACTTTGATTAATACACAGGTTTGCTTTGTAATTATACTCTCAATTATTGTATGTAAATGAGTGCTCCTAAATGCTTGAGGATACTAAAACAGTGTATCCTCTCAAGCAGTTTACATACTCTCCCTATAATCTTTATTTACTCTAGTAATTTGTTTGGCAAGTCTTCTCTCCAGTGATATGGTAAAGGCAAACTTCTGCTCAGCCAGTCCTTTGTTAGATCAGAAATCCTGATTTAAGTGAGTCCGAATTAATGAGCTTTTACTCTATTTGCAATTTAATAACTTTTTGCACCATATACCTGCTTTTACATATACACATTAAAATATATGATTTTGTACATTTAAAAATATCCTGCAGAGCTACTGACTTGATTTATCAACGAACCCGAGACGTTTCAAATTATTTTATAGCTTCTTAGCATAGATTTGCCTTAGTCCATCTGTAGCAGTGGAGGGAAAAATTCTGTTTCCTTAAGTCCTTTTATGAGGGTGCCAAAAGGTATAAAAATATGAAGCCATTTAATAGCCAGGCTCTTTGAAAGTACGAAGCATGCACAGTGTGCATGCTAAGTTTAATCACACTGATGGATTTCCATGTAATGTCTCAATTCCAGGCTCCCTCATTAGTGCAGTCAATCTTGAAATTCTCCCCGGTGAGTGAAGGGTGAAGGTGACTTCAACAATGACGAGAGGATGGCTGGATATTGCCAACACCCAGAAAAAGGCAGTGGGAAAGATCTCTACCATATGAGCCTATAATCCTAGCTGTGGTCAATGTGTTGAAAGCTTTATATTTCCTGACCACAGGATCTTTCTATAAAATGAACAGGGAGGAGGGATATTCCCAGGATTAGCCAGCTGGCTATTTCTATATGCTTATTAAAATTTCTGGAAGAAATGGTGGGGGGGGCTTTAAACCCTTTTAACATACATCCGCTTGAGAAATCATAAGCTTTCCCTTTACCCAAACTATTTAGTGCAAGAGGGCCGGATGAAATATTTCCAAACTTAAATTTGGACTGTTGCAGCAAAGAAATGGGAATATAGACAATGGTGGTAAAAACAGCAGCAGTAGCAGAAGCAGGGAAAGAATCCAGATGTCACCTCGTAGGAAATCTTTTTCTCCTCTAAGGACCTGCAGGTCAGGCTTTCTAATTTTGGACAAAACAGTTTCATCTCATCCCATGCAGGGTGCAGGAGCAGCCTCCTCTTTTGGAGGCTGCATTTGGAACCTGCTGCCTCTTTGTATTCAGTATCCACATGCTATTTCCCTTGCTTGCTGAGGGAATCCCTGAACAATAGTGGCATTAAGGAAAGAAAAGCACAGGCAATGTATTTGGTTCTTTGTTTAGGGAAGAAAAACAAGCAACTTAACACTTGGCATCCAGCAGAAGACACTGGGTCATCATCAGGTATACTGTAGAAGCAGCATTAATGTTGTTCATTACATAAGAAATCCTCAGTGTGTAGTCAGAACTGTCCAGACCCAGGAATATTCTGTCTTGTAGTGTTGTTGTTGGTCTTGTTCTTATTTTTCTTCTGGAACATTTATAAGTGAAGCCAAGAAAAATTTTCTCTCCCTCAGTCTGTCTATCTATCTACCTACCTATCTATCATCTTTCTCTCCATATATACATATATAATCTATTTATATAAAGATATGTAGACAGATATCTCCATTTTCACCTTCCTTAACCAAATCTTCATTTTTCAACGGTAGGGCTCTTAGGATATACATAGAGAAAATTCATGTATATTTTGCTATTTAAAATTTTACCATTCCATTTGAGACACTATGTCTTCTTTAAAAAATATTTTTATTGATTTCAGAGAGGAAGGGAAAGGGTTAGAAAGATAAAAAACATCAATGATGAGAGAGAGTCATTGATCAGCTGCCTCCTGCACACCCCCTACTGAGGATCGAGCCCACAACCCAGGCATGTGCCCTTGACTGGAATCGAACCTGGGACCCTTCAGTCCGTAAGCCGATGCTCTATCCATTAGCCAAACCAGCTAGAGCCACTATGTCTTCTTTTAATAGGTATAGTCAAAACCAGTCCATAAGCATGCATAATAGTTTGAGTTTTAAGAAAACTCAAAAGAAAATCTTTTGTTGAAAAGGTATAATGAAAACAATAGTTTGTATTTTTTTAGCTTTTTGCAGTTTATAGTGTGCTTTACACATTTAGTTTCATTTAACCCTCCACAAGTTCTAGAAAACACTGTGGGTCACAGGGAGTTGTTTGAATAAAAGGTGGATGGAGAAAGTTAGTAGGTTCTTCCAGTGATAAGCAGTGAAGAGATTGTCAGCTGATTCTTGGACTGTCTTCTAGACTTCATGTTGGCAGTAGACATCCTGCTGTACTAGAGTCCTTTAAGTGGTAATACAAAATGCACAGTTACCAGTTTGGAGCTACTTAGGTGAATAATATAAGAATGAATTAGATGATTTTAAAGTGTGTGTGTGTGTGTGTGTGTGTGTGTGTTTCCAATCATCTAGTTCCTAAGGAGGTTTTTATGTCCAGGTCCAGGGTAGTGGTACAGGAGAAAGAAAAGTTACTGATTTTTGAGACATATCATGGTTTTCTGGCCTCTAACCATCAGGACTGTGAAGCATAGAAATACAAAAAATAAGTTAAATGATTGCTCAAAGAAGGAAGGATTGCAGGCATATAAGAATAGAAGGGAAAGCAAGATAGAAAGTCAGAAGAAATAAAGGAAAGATTGAATTAAGGAATGAGCAAGTGAGTGAAATGGCTAGGAATACCACTGTTCTTTCCTACTAAAAGCCTGATCTCTAGGACTCTGGGCTATTATGCTTAAATTAGAGTCAGCCAGACCTTTAAGTAAGACTCTGAGACATAAGAAGACTGCCTTTCTTCCTCCTAACTATCTCTCCTACTTGATGTTGATGCCAGAAATTTTCTTGACATCGGCAGTTTTCTAGTTCTTTATTATAAATCAAGTGTTTTAAAACACAAATACACAGGCAAAACAGTACATAGTATAAATTATTCTTAGTCAAAGTATAAAGGATGATTTCAGCTTATTTTCTGTGTGGGTATAGGTTAAGTAAATAAAATGTTCTTGGTGTTTTCCATAATGGGATGGAGTTGCTACTGAATCTCCCTCTCCTAAAGGGTTCCACATGCCCACCCACCCCCCGTGATAGATGTCACTGGTGTTGTCATTGTGCACTTTGACATCTTGTAAAAAATACACAGTCTGAATATGTTCACAAGGAAACATCACACAAACCTAAATTTAGGGACATTATACAAAACAAGTGGCCTGAGTATCAAAGCATAACCAAATACAAAGCATAACCAAAGAACTGTTTCAGATTAAATAAGACTAAAGAGACATTCAACCAGATGAAATTTATGATCCTTATTAGGACCTGGATCAAAGAAAAATGTGTTATTTTAAGCATTTATTGGGGGAGATTGGTGAAATTTAAATGTGATCAATATATTAGAAAATAGTTTGCCTCTATGTTCGTTTTTGTGATTTGGTAACTGTGCTGTGATGAAGGGCATGATGTGTGCAACTTGTTCTCAAGTTGTTTAGGAGAGAGAGGGAGAGAAGAAGTTAAATATAATAAAATAGAGAATCTTGGTGACTACAAAAATCATTTTCTTGCAATACTTGTGTAAGTTTGATAATATTTCTACATAAAAAAAAAGGTTTCTAAAAGGTGGAGAAAGCATTTTCTCTTTACAGAGGATTTTTTTTTTTTCTGCTGAAGAGGGGAAAATCAAATTATGCATTTGGGCTGTATTTCTATAACTGATAACTTAGCAGCTCTCACTGATAAATAAGCTTAGATACCGTCATATTTCTTTACATAACATGCAAAATGCTAGTCATTTCTGAAGGTCCAGTTTGGTCAGACAGCATAGCTTACACGTGTGTTATGTATGAGATAATATTATGTCCTCAGCATGAAGGAATAAGTATTGTAAGATATATTCACACAGAACTAGGCCTAGGTTAGACATCATTTTGTTTAACATGCTTACCTGGACATAAAGACCTTATTTGAAAACCTATTTTGGGACATTTTGGTAGACTTTCTCTCTTTAAAAATGGTGACATGGAGTTGTTGAAAATCGTTATCAAGATTCTTTAAAAGATAAAGAAGTTAACAGTTAAGTGCTTATTAAACAACAAAATATTGTATTTACTAAGTCATTAATTTAAACGCAGCTGTAGAAAAAACAAACTCTAAGTAATATTTGGAAATAATGATATTCCAGTTCTGCGGTCTCTCTATTTCTTCTCACCACATCCACGGGAAGCAGCAGGCATGGCTAGGAAAACACCTGTGCCCTGCCCCAGATCCAGCCACTTGCTTTTTCTGTCACCTGGTGTCCCCTTGATCCATGTCCCATGTTGATGCTTTACAATTACAGAGGCTCTCGTCTTGATAAGAGCCTGGTCACTTATTTGTGTCAGGGCTTATATACGAATTACGGAGAATTTTTACTCTATCTACTACAATGAAGTTTAGCATTTGAAGTGCAAACTCCTGTGTACTTTAGCTATTTGCTTTCCATCTCCTGCTACATGGAGTCATGGTAATCCTGGAAATGTGACTAGCCTCCCATTTGGTACTTGTTCAGTTATCCTACAGCTGCTTAGAAATAAATCTCTCTCCTTTGCAGTAACAGTGGAGAGGTTTTGAAGATCCTATTGGATTCTAGGGGTGGGAAATAGAACAAAGTTCAGGCTGAGCACTAGTTAAAAAAACCACACGAAGAAACATCTCCCCCACTACTCAGAAGTCATTTATTTTATTGTTACTTCCTGTGTGTTGCTATCAGCCACCCCCCATGACATCAGCAGCCCTTGGTTAAAAGCTGTTCACTGGTTGCCATGGCAGGTTTTTGCTCTCTAACTGTTTCATGCCCTCTTAAATATGTCCTACATATGCCTCCCAGTGATTTCAGTGGGTTTTCACATGACATAAGTCCTAGGTCCAAATTTTAATTTTAAAAAGCACACCTCTTTTTAAAAACCAGCATTCTTAGAATTGAGCTATAGGAGAAAAAACAGTTGCCAATGCACAGAGTCTATGGGAGCCCCTGACATTATTTACTGTCAAATTTCCTCCATAACAGAGACAGCGGGAGAGTAGAATGACAGTGGGAATTTGGAGTTGGGAAGGGGAAATGCAGGGTTTTTCTGCCTGTCTATAAACTTCCCGACCCTCTCTTGTTCCTGGAGAACTAAAGGCTGTACAACTGTCCGAACGTCCACCAGGGAGTGATTTTTGTCACACCTGAATGAGCTTGGTACCAGATCACTCAGAACACAGCTGCTAGCAGGAGCTCACAAATATGGGACAGCCACACAGTAAGATCCTTCCTTCAGCAGCAGCAGCAGCAGTTCCTTAGGGTTTCTATAAACACAGCCCCCTATCAGGTTGGCTTACAGATTGTCATAGTGTTTACAGATTGTCCTGAAAATGAGATGTCATGTGTGCGGGGATCCCAGGGTACACTTCTTGAAACGAGTTCAATATGAAAAATTAAAGTGATATGGGATGTTAGTACAAGTCAAAAACCTATGCAGAATTGTAGATGAAAGGAAGTTAGTACTGTAAATTATGTTATCGTGGATGGGGAACATTTATATCAATCATTAGGGATGGAGGATGAATTTATATAGAGGTAATTGATGAGTCACATTAAAGAAAAGCTGATGGAGATAATAAGTGAGTAGAGAGAAAAATACACTGGGTGTTTGGGCCTGAAGCTGTTCTCCGGGTCACAGTAGCTAACACCGAGGAAATTATTTTTAACTGTATATGTAAGAAAATGCTGAGTACCTTTTCCTCTAGACATTCCTGAACATCCTAAGTCATTACAGGTGCTAAAGCCATGTCAGGATTTTAAAGTACCACTTACAGATTCCAGAAGAGAAGGCCTGTGTGGTCTGCTTTACTGCAAGCACAATAAAAATTAGTGGGCCCTGTTTATTCATTCCTAATCTGGTGGCAGAGATGTATCTTAATTCTTCGTGTGTTTTAAGAGCTGCTGCTCTTATTTCTTGGGAAGTTTTCCCTTTTTCCCCCTATTAAATCTTTATTCCAGGAGTTGTGTTTATTTGGCACTAAGTTAAAAGGAGAGGATGTTGTTAAAAGAAGGGACCACTTTACTGTTTCTATTAACACAACATCGAAGTACCTGCTGCTACTAAAATTCAATTGATTCAGTCTCTGAAGTCTGTCATCAAAGGGTAATTTGGGAACTATTAGAATTCCCAGATATAATTTTTAATGTAAAAATATATGTCATGGTAAAATACTTAAAATGTTGTACAGCATATTTCCTTTCTCTAGATTTTGGTATTATATTAATCATAAAGTATTTTAATTTCATTTTTGTACGATATTCATAGATTACTTTAGAGCTTGAATCCTAGAGGTGAAAATGCATTTTAAAAAGAGAAAAACTATTGGCAAAGTGTTCTGTGTGTCTATGCTGACATGTACACATAGGAGCATTTTAAAGTTGGAGTAAATGATGGGCAATATCTGAAATACCAGAAAATTAAAGTGGTTAATAAGGATGTATCTGGCCATATTTTAAAACTAAAGTACAGAGCACAAAACATAAATGTAATGGAATCTAAAGAATTATTAAATACAACATGCTTTTCCTGAAGAGTGATAATTTAATTGCTGAAATTTTGCCTGTCCTTGAAAATTCATATTTTGAAACTTATCCCCCTTATTAGGAGGTGGAGTCCTTAGCAGGTAATCAGGATTAGATGAGATTGTGTGATGGGAACACATATAGTGAGATTAATACCCTTATGAGTCATGAGAGAGCTTGCTTCCTTTCTCTGCTCTTGGCTACGTGAGGGTACAAGGACAAGTCATCAGCAGACTACCATGTGGAAGAGAGCTTCACCAGAACTCAACCATGCTAGCACCCTAATTGTAGACTTCCAGCCTTCAGAACTGGGATAAATAGCCTTGGCCAGTGTAGTTCAATTGGTTGTATCACATGCACAGAAAAGTTTTTCACCAAAAAGTCACTGGTTCAATTCCTGGTCAGGGCACTTGCCCAGGTTATGGGTTCAGGTGCATGCAGGAGGCAACTGATAGATTTTTTCCCTCACATTGATGTTTCTCTCTCTCCCCCTTTGCCTTCCCCTCTCTTTCTCAAATCAATAAAAACATATTTAAAAAAAAGAACTGTGAGAAATACATTCCTGTTGTTAATAAATCATGCAGTCCATGTTATTTTTGTTATAACATATTAGGCTAAGATGCTTCCTGAGATAACCCCTTTACTTTTAAACCTGGAATCCAACTTGGTGTTTTCTTCTGTTTTGGACAAATTTACACTGAGGACATTGTATCTCACTAGCCCTTACTTAACTGCTCATTTAAGGTCCCCAGAAAGACCGCCTCTGGTATCGCCCTATTTGAGTTCCAGATGTCCTAGGAATACTGTAATTTAAAGCTGGTGTGATTTTTGAAGACAACTGAGAGTCAGGTAAGTACTGTGGTTTGTTGGCTGCTTCTCTTGTTACAAGTATTCTGGCAATAAGCAATGGCCACTCATCATGCCCCGGAATCACTGGATAGAGAACCATTTTATGATTATTGAGGTATGAGGCTATATTTTTTATTTTTTAAATATGTTTTTATTAATTTGAGAGAGAGAGAGAGAGAGAGAGAGAGAGAGAGAGAGAGAGAGAGAGAGAGAGATATCAATATCAATGTGAGAAAGAAACATTGATTGGCTGCCTCCTGTTTGCACCCCTATCTGAACCTGAAACCTGGGCATGTGCACTGACTAGGGATCAAATTGTGACCTTTCAGTGCATGGGATGATGCTCAACCCACTGAGTCAGTCACATGGGCCAGGGAAAAGGCTATATTTTACCTAAGTTTGGGTGGATCTTACATTTATTTGTCTTCCATCCCTTTTCTTTGCTAGGGCTTTTAATGGTAGTGCAAAATAGTATGACTTCTTTTTCTGAAGAAAGGTTTCCTTTTATTTAGCCATCTACATATTGGTTTGCCCCTGGTGCATCTGAAATGGACTCTGCAAATTGTACTCCTCTGAAGCTTGATGTAGGGGCTGCTGAACCCATGGCTACTCTGAAGACTTTCATGGCCCTGTGTTTGCCCTTTCCTATCTATTCTGATGTTCAAACGGCTAAGGGACGTTCAAGCATTCTTGAAATTATGACTTTATTTATTTACTTTTGCTCACCAAGGTAGTCTTGTAGAGGAATTCAGCTTATTGTAATAGGAAAAGAATGCCTGTTACAGTCAAGGATTATGCACAAAATGAAGACATGATAAAAGAGGGGAATTGCTGTATCCATGAGGTAATCAGAGAGCAAGAAGAAACAATGAGCCCTGGCTGGTTTAGCTCAGTGATTAGAGCATCAGCCTGGGGACTGAAAGGTTCCAGGTTTGATTCCAGTCAAGGGCACATGCCTGGGTTGTGGGCTCAATCCCCAGTTGGGGGCATGCAGGAGGCAGCCAATCAATGATTCTCTCTCATCACTGATGTTTCTATCTCTCTCTCCCTATACCTTCCTCTCTAAAATCAATCATACACACACACACACACACACACACACACACACACACACGAGATACTGTTATGTTACAATGTGTAGTTTTATTTCTATAATATGACAATTTTGGGGAGAGTATAGACTAAGCCTTGTGATTGTGATATCAGTATTCTTATCAGAAAATGGAACCAGAACCTTGCTTGCAGAGACAACCTCCCCATGAGAACATGCTTCCATAAAAGATTTCTTTTATCCCTCTCCAGAAGAAAAGAGGAAATACAAGAAGTGCCTGGTGCAGAGCCCCAATTCCTACTTCATGAATATGAAATTCCCAGGGTGCTATAAAGCCATCACTGCCAGTAGCTATGCGCAAGGGCAATTTTGTGTGTTGGCTGCTCCACTGTGCTCTCTCAGCTTCCAGAAGGAAATGCAAGGCTAAAAGGAGGATGTTCCTTCAGCAGGAAGCAGCACTAAAAGCCCCTGAATGAAGATGTGTGGGAGATCTTTGCAATAAACATTTGGGCTAAAAAAGAAAATGGGACCACAACATTTACATTTTAGTGACATTATAGAATTAAAGTGGATATCTGAAAGAGCAATAATATGCGATTACTAAGTATAATCAAACTCTTGAGAAACACAAAACAAATCACTGTTTTAATTTATAAGCTATGAAAATAATGAAACAACTTATTAGAGATTATTTCTATCAGTATGAGAAGAAACCTGGATCAGTGGTTAGGATACTGGGCACCAGTGTTGGCTGACCGTGTATAGCTCTCCTTACCTCCTTGGGCCTTAGTTTCTTCATCTATAAAATAAGAGAGCTAGGGTAGACCAGTTGGACTTTATTAACCCTTTCAATTTTGTGACTCTATGTCTTACAAAGGCATTTTAAGAAATAATCACCTGACCTTCTTTATTTTATTTTTAAAATTCTCCTGTTGGGTATGTACCCAGAGGACAGCTGGGGCTCTGTTAAGTCAACTTATTAATGAAAATATTACTGAGTTTGTTCAGAAAATTTGAAGATATGCTAATTGGCAGCTGCTCCATTCTTCTCAAGGAGTGGTTCAAGTGAAATATTTGGAATTGGGTTTGAAATACTCCTTCCTTCTTCCTGCCTGGGGGACTTATGTAGAAGAATAAAAAAAAAAAGTTACCCTAAATCAGAAGATCCTCTCGTCTGATTCACCTCTTCTAGGACTTTTATGAATAGGAAGGATGGTTATGGCAGTTTTTCATTTTCTATGAGAATGTCCGAACGTCTGGAACAATAATAGAGTCTGGAATTGCTCTGCATAAAAGTGTATGAAATTATCAGCAGAATGGAAGGGAAATGCAGCAGGTGAGATCCAAGATATAAAAATAATTTTCCTATTACGAAGTAGTTTTCTTCCTTTAAATGGCATGCAGGGCTAATCCACCCAATATTCATGCTGGATATTCATGTGGTAATTCATTTCTTTGCAAATCGCTTCAAACTATATTATTATTGTGATAGATTTTCCTCTATCTGGAGCTTTCCCAAGTGGTGTAACACCTAAAGCGAAAACTTGCTTCTGTTGATGATGCACCTGACTGTGCACACAGTTTAGATCTCTAGACCAATGGCACTTCATGAAACATAACATCCAAAAGACTCATAAAAATCATGAACTTTAAAAGTCTTGACTAACTTTGCAAGAGACATGGGGGTAAAGCCACTCAAGTATCCCAGGATGAGGCAGCCGCAGTGCCTGTGAGGAGCTGGCATTCCTATAACCCTAAGAATGTAAATTGAATAATAATTCTGTAGACTTTAAAGCCACAGAAGATGCCTGGAGTCAATATTAAATGCAGGAAAAAATATACTGTTATAGAAACTTGAAGACTGTCAGATTTCCAAGGCTTTCTCCTCATAGAAAAATTCTGTTGAGCACAGGCATGATACATTATACATGCAGACATTCTAGGGGTTTACGGGTAGTAGTAGAGGGAGTAATTATGGACTGCTGCTCAGAGAGTAGGCAAGAGGGAAGACAGAATTGCATTTTAATGCCACAACATTTCAAACACAAGCTGAAACATTCTTAGAAAGGGAAGAAGCTGAGCAGGAAAATGCAGAGCTATCCCCAAAGAGATTTGCTCAGAGGAGAGAACCTTCCAGATCATTCTCTGGAAAGTGGTCTTAGAGTTGGAAAAAATCATTGAAGACCTGGAGCTTAAATTTCATTTCCAGAACCTGTCATTTCCAGACTTCACTTTTCTGTATTTGCTTTCTCTCTTCCTAAGGAAAGATGTGAGCCCTGGCTATTTATTCCTCTTCAGAACATTTCTTCAATTTGTAAAATTAAAAAATGTAATTATTTGGTTCCAAATTACTTGTATTCCAAAGTCATTAAGTCAGGCCTATTTCAGTCAATATCTATGAAATTCAATTTAATTCAGAAACACGTTCTACAATTCTCAATGTATGTGTAAATATTGGAATGTGCAGGAATTATTCTTGTTACTAAGCTAGTTAGACATCACTTCTGGCATCCTTGTAGAGACAGCACTTCTCCACACATGAAAACTGGGATATAAATGAAAAGTTTGGTAAGAATTTTCCCTGACTTAAAGAAAGAGAGATGAGCAGCCTTGTGTAGTGAAAAAGAATGCTATGGGAGTTAATCAGGCCTGTCTGGCTCTACCACTTACTAACTATTTGGTCTTGGGGAAAGTTGCTTAAAACCCAAGCTTCAGCTTTCTCATCTGCACAATGGATTTAGAATATTTACTTGATATGAATATTCCAAAATGAGTAAGCAGTATAAATCATTTCGAGAATGCCTGGCGAATTACAGAATTCAAATCCATACTAGTTTAATCTCTTCCCCGCTCAGTTGCACTCACATTGAAGGAGATGTGTACTAGAAGTTATGTGCCTCAGCAATGGTTGAACCACTTTGTGTATTAACTTCTTTGTGTAATACAGCTATATTGGGCTCTGAAATGTTCATTCCTATTTTGGTGGGCAGAACTCGTGACATCTCCCATCTTTTTCTCTTTTATTAGTGCCTGCTTCTTCCAGTTTTTTTCATTAGGACCAAGATCTATGTCTTGAGGAGGGTAAACTAATTCAATTATTTTTGAATTAATAACCATGGACTATTTCTAACTGGCCTTCAATTAGTGGGTGAGAGGGATAATATAGAATCCACCACCGGCTAAACCTTATCCTTTTCTTGTACATTTTCTCTATTTAAACTTCAATATTACCATTCCACTCTGTTGTCTAACTCATTGAAGATTTTATTAGTCCTTTATATACCTTTGATATTAATTATTAATAAATATATACTTTTATAAGCTATACTTTTAAATATATATATATATACTTTTATAAGCTATAATATCTATAAAATTATACATTGGCACCATTTTTTTTAACTTATATGTCTTGTTTCCCCTATTAAACAAAGGCCCCTGGAATTTGATTTGGTAATAGGTCAGGAGAATAACATCTCACTGAGCCTGGGAGTCTCCTGAACTAATGTCAGTTATGATGAGACCTTTTTTACTTTCGTTAACTGATTGCCCCCAACATAACTGAAGACTAGAAGTCTTCAGTATAAACCTGATTAACATAACCCCGTCATGAAACATACAGTTTGAGTATGGAGCCAATGCTTGAAATGTATGATTTATGCTGGTTCTTTTTTTAAATTTAATTTTTACTATATATTTAAAAGGGATAGAGACATTTCATGTGTCTGGCAATTAAGGGATTCATCCTGTTGACAATAGGCCAACCCTTTGGGACAACCTGAGGCCATGACCTGCTCCCAGGGTGTGTTTGTTGTATTCTGTAATCTGCTGGTAGGCATTAGTCCGTGTCCCTCTTAAAGACGCCATAGGACTTGACTCTGCTTGTTATCTTGGGAAATGACCTGAAGTGAAAGGAGTGAGGGACTGGGAGGGCGCAAAACCAGGGAAAAGAGAAAGCCAATCCAAAGGTGCTTTATGAAAGTACTCATGACTGCACAATCTGGGTGAAAGAGACAGTGAAGTTGAAGGAGTTGAAGCCTGTGGACTTACTGTAGAGTGCAGTCAAAAGTTTCCGGTTTCTCACCAAGCTAGAAAGGTTCCCAAGGACTCTAGGTCCTTCAAGGGTCTGGAAGGAAAAAACACACAGTACTGATTAGATACTTAGGCCTTTCCAGGACATTTCCCCCCTCAGATGTCCCCTGAGTGGCCAGGAAGAGCCGCTTCCAGCTGCACCAGGAGGGTGCCGTGGAAACATGCAGCCACTCCGAAGCATGAGCTCACCTGGAAGTGTGCAGCAATTAGCACACCCCACCCACAACTCAGGACCAACGGGGTCGGACATGCGTGACCTTCTTTCACACCTTCTAGCTCATGCTGGTGCAGCTGGAAGCAGCTCTTCCTGGTCACTTAGGGAACATCTGAGGGAAAAAATGTCCTGGAAAGGCCCAAGTATCTAATCAGTACTGCGTTTTATTTTTTTCCTTCCAGACCCTTGAAGGACCTAGAGTCCTTGGGAACCTTTCTAGCTTGGTGAGAAACCGGAAACTTTTGACTGCACTCTATAGTAAGTCCATAGGCTTCAACTCCTTTAACGTTACTGTCTCTTTAGAGCAAAGCCTGAGACAAAACTGGGATGGAAGCAGTTTATTTGGGTATTTTTAACTCAGGGAGCTTCAGAGTTCAGGAGAGGGAGTTGATACAGAGAACGGGGAGAGCGAATTTAAGGATGCAATAGGGTGCATTATTGTTTGCTCACCCTGGGGGACACTGGGGCTTGATCCTGCTGGGACTTTTGAAGAGCCTTATGAAATGCGATCTCTTTCATTTGCCACAGGCTTGGGGCACAGGGCTAGTAGAGGCAGAGAATGGATTTTAATCCAGGTCTGTGTGACTTCCAAGGCCTTCCACTTAACTACCAGGCTATAATGCTTTGCCAGTAACTGCATATTTTTCTCAGGACAATCACATGCCTATTCAAAACCTACCAGTCTGGAAGACAGAAGTTAGGTAATAGCAAAATTATCATATATTCTTAGTTATCAGGCATAGATTTGATCTCCCGTGGAATCTTTTGTAGAGTGTTGTGTCATTACATCTATTCAATTCATTAGACTGCTACTAGGATTTAAGATGTTAACAAGTAGATTTTTCTGCCAGACTAGTCACTAGTTCCCTGACTAGTAACAGCAAATGTAACCATTAAGGTCTCTTGAAGGAAAGCATTACTTGTCACATGCATTGTCATTGTGTTCATGGAAAACAATTAGGGAATCTAATGCCTAGGGATATATTTGTCATTATAATGACTTAATAGTATATGAGATATTATACATCTTGGACAGTTTTTCTGTAATGAGAATGAATGCACCGTCAAAATAATATTTTGCTTAATCATAACATTGCTGATATTTCTGAGATTGTCTAAGTGTGTCTGTGGCTACATTGTTTACGTTGTAGGCAAGCTTAATCATATGAGGATGGTGCTTTTTGATGTTCATGGGGAAGTTGTTTATCTATCTCTACAACTGCTTAGGAACCTGCTTAACCAAAATTACAAAGGAGCAATGCGTGTCTTTAATGGCTTAGGCTTCTTTTTGGAACTGGTCTTTCTTTTCTCCACGCTCTTAGATGTTAAGTACCTCTATTCCATCAGAAAGGCTTTGCTATCTCTCATATGGATAGTTCAGTATAGACTTAGGTCAGCATGCTGGTGTATGTTACCATTTGGCCCTCTTTGTCCCACTTGTCTGCTTGAACAACCCTGAAGTACCTACAGTGGCGTAAGCCCAGCATGCTGACCCTGCTTTTTGCTCTACTATGCCATCCCCTCCTCTGTAAGGGCTTCCTCCCTTTTCCTTGCTTGGCTATCTTCTCATCTGTCTGGACTCAGCTCAGAGATAACCACTTTAGGAAGTCACTCTCGACACTCTTGTACTTTGAAGGAGACTTTCTTTTCCGGTCCTATAATGTTCTGTATAGATCGCTGTTATTATACTTGTCACATTGTTTTATAGCTGTTACTTCTATTACACAGAGATCTTCCTGAGGGTAACAACTGTGTTTTAGTCACATCTGTCAACTCAGCACCTAATAAATAGTAGGCACTTCCTATATGTTTGCTAAATTGAATTTGAACTAAATTTAATATTTTGGGGGCAGAAGTTCGTCTCTAGCTCCTAAAATAGTATTATAAAAAGACTACCACATCTTGTACTCAGAGGTTTACAACTTGGTGAAAAGTTAAGCTTGATCTACATGGTTTTATTTGATTAAAAGAATTGTACATAATAGTGTTTTGTGGGGAGAATGAGGTTGGAGTAGCAAATGTGTTTCTGAATTTTAGCTGACACAAGACACCAATTTTCAAACCAAAAGCATATTGTTTGGTTATGGTGATGCTGTGTGCCAGTTCTAAGTCATTGCAGAGTTAACTGCAAGCTTTAGAATATTTTAAAAATGTTCATGCTCTGTAGATAGTGGCATGTTCAGAAAGTTATAACCTTGAACTTGCATACTCACCGTTTCTGTCCCTGGTCCTTGCAATTCCTTCACATATGGGACAATTACCATATATATGTAATCGTTTATTCTTGAATGTTCAAATATAGTGCTTAGGCAACCTACATAATTCTAAATTTTAAAGACTGCATAAATACATGCTCATGGATATTAAGGGACTTTCCAATTCCCATTTCATACATAATCATGTCATGCATTCTAAAAGCACAGTGTTGGGGGAAAATCACTAACCAAAGTCATTTATATCTAATACCATTAGTGAGAAAACTTTAATATTAAAATGGTAAACATCAATTATTCCTATCACTATGACAGCTTGATAGAATGAACCAAAAATTGAGAACTTGGATAAAATACATGTTTTGTTGCAATTTAATTGTTTGGAACTATGTTCACATAAATATGTGGATATACATATGGTTCAGCCTTTACTTGTACTGCCACTGTTTAAGAAGTATATTTTTCATTTTGTTCTATACTATTATCCCAACCAGTTTACATTCAAAATTTACTCAATGAATTCATTTCAAAAGTTTTCTTTGTACAGGGTTCATGATTTATACTGGCTTACTCTTATAAAAAAATTTTTTTTGTATTACTCAGCAGTTGTTTACCCAATTTATCCTGAATATTTTTTTCATGTATGTAATGCTTTGTTACAATTTTAATTTCTTAGGTTTATCCAGTGATATTAATTATGTATATAAATGTGAATTTATATGTATGTGTGTGTATGTTATATATAGTGGGAGTTTCAAAAAGAAAAGATGGTTCTCTTCACTTACTGTTGAATCAGTCAGCATTCAGTGTCACTGGACTGGTCTCATGCTGGGGGCTGGCCCTGCCCAGCAGAGTCCAGACCTCCAGGCTCCTGACTTGCACAGGAAAGAATTCAATAATTAGCCCCAGTGAGGGTTTGAGTGAAGCAAAAGAAAGTTTTCATTTAAAATTTAATTTTATTGAAGAGAGAGAGAGAGAGAGAGATCTGTTGTTCCACTTATTTATGTATTCATTGGTCGCTTCTTGTCTGCACCCTGACTGGAGTTTGAACTTGCAACCTTGGTATATTGGGATGATGAGCTGCCCCATTAGGGGCATAAGTAGGTTTTATTCATATAGAAACAATGAGTCTAGGACATGAGTACCTGGAAACAGGATCAAGGGTTGATCTGCTGGCTGCCCCCACTCCCTCTACCCCTTCACTCCCCTTTGCAAGTCTCATAGGGTGCTGCTGTGAAAGAAGTGAATGTACACATCTGAGTGGATGTGGGCAGACTAGGTGAGTGAGTTCCTCCTGAGACAGTCAGTTTTGAGGGATTTTATGTATTTCCAAGGGTGGGTTGTTTCTGAACTTTGTTGTGCCAAGTTCTGACTCTGCCTTTTGTTTGGAAGGGGGTCTTGTTCCTAATATGGTGGTCCAGAAGCGTCATGGCATTTCTCCCCCTCGTCCCCTTCTACTTGTGGTGTCAGTTTTCATCATGATGATGATGTAATGGCTTTGGGTCATTCTCTGGTCAGTTTTCTTTCATCTTGGGTTGATCTTGTTCTAGCCAGTCCTTGCTGTTGTTGACCACCAGACCACTGCAGAAGCTTCCTATCATAAGCTGCTTTCCCGTCGATGGAGGTGAGGGCTCTGATGAGAGGATCTAGTGGCTTATCAGCCTGTGATGTCTGCTTCTTCTTCCTTATTTCACTGTCAGGAGTTTTTCCTAACTTCATTCTATCCTGTCTCACCACCAGAGAAGTAAAATCAGTAGGATGGATATGTGTGTGTATGTGTGTGTGTATAAAACAAGGAACTGTTACAGAAGTGTGAGCGTTGGTTTAAGTTCAAAATCTGCAGAGCAGGCAGTCAGGAAGGGAATAAATCTCTTTCAGGAGCTGTTCCTCACAAGCTGCCTACCTTGGCCCACACTTTGGTCTTTCTTAAAATCTCCCAAAGGTGCACAAGTTCCAAACAAGCAGTGACTGGCCTCGGTGTGCCCTATACTTCATGCTAAGTGGCCCCAATCTCAACACTAGTGGTAACTGGCTTTGATTCACAGCATAACTCTCTCAGGCACCTCTAAGTCCAGCACAGGTAGCTACCAACCACAGATCACCTTGTAACTCCTACCAGGTGGATCCAGGACCGGGTCTCCCCGAGAGCTACTGCCAAGAGGCTTCAGAACTAACACACATGATGACCAGTTTCAAACCACCCAATTATCTCCATAAATGACACACCCAGTGAATGAACTTGGCAGCACCCGAGCCCTGATAAAGCAGATTCTGCTCTGTGACCTACACACAGCAGCTTGTTTGCTATAGTCATGGCCAGTCCTCCTAGTCAGTCATCCTGATGGTCAGTCTGACCCACTGATATGCCAAGAGCAATCAAGACACAACTACAACAGGAGGGCACACATAACCCACACAAGGGACACCCTTGAAGTACCTGGCTCAGGGGACCGGGGAGTCTATGCTACTGGCCCATAGGATACCTACTATGTAAGGCCATCCTACCAAGACCGGGAACATAACAGGTCTAACTAATACATAGAAATAAACAAAGGGAGGCAGTCTACATGATGAAACAAAAATGGAGTTTTAAGCAATTTATTTCAGATCTGTTGATTTTCTATAGGTGTGCTTTAAGAATTTCTAAAACATGCAAAAAAACTGCTTTGGTCAGGTTACTCAGTTGGTTGGAGTATTGTCCCATACACCAAAAAGGTTGCAGATTTGATTCCTGGTCAGGACACATATCTAGGTTGCAGGTTCAGTCCATGGTCTGGGCATGTATGGGAAGAAATTGATAGATGTTTCTCTCTCACATCTCTCTCTCTCTCTCTCTCTCTATCTCTATCTCTATCTCTATCTCTATCTCTATCTCTATCTCTATCT
>PVJC01033240.1:0-19480 GCA_004026665.1 Murina feae | reverse complement strand
TTGGAGCAGGCACCCCCTCTATGATGATCTCTCAGACTCTTGCCCTCCCCTGCATGTTGTTCTCTTTTTTGAGCTGTGACCAGGGCTGGGTGTGGCCTGCCTCCCAAGCTTGCCTACTGCCCATCTTCCTCCAGCCACCAGAAAGCAGGGAAAACCCCGCCTTGTGGTCAGGCCAGCCTTTTCCTGCTCCCTGATCCCCAGAAGGGGTCTGGGGAGCCACGAAGCAGGACTCCAGGCCCCAAGAGCTTGCTTTCCCGCTCCCCAGTGGCCCCCAAAGGGCCTGGGGAGCCGCCAAGCAGGCCACCGACTCTTTCCCACTCACCGGTCCCCTGCTGCCTTCCTTTCCCACTTCCCGGTGCTGCCAAGGGGTCTGGGGAGCTGCCAAGCAGGACCCCGGCCCCTGCAGCCTTGCTTTCCTGCTTCCCAGTGCCCCATAAAGGGCCTGGGCAGCTGCCAAGCAGGCCGAGACCCCCCCCTGCTGCCTCTTACCCGCTTCCCGGTGCCCTCCAACCCTACCGCCTCTTTCCCATCATGGGTCCTGGATCCTGCGCTGTCCCGCCCTGCAGCCACTCTGTGCACTCGGGAGGCCCCTTAGCCCGGCCTGTGCCCTCTCGCAGTCTGGGACCCCTCGGGGGACGTCCACCTGCTGGCGTGCCTGACCAGCCTGGGTGAGGGGTTTTAAGGCTGTCCACAGCTCCCATTGACCCAACGTCCCAGCAAGGCCGGCTGGACGCAGGTTTCTGTTCCTTTAAGCTGAGGTGGGCTGAGGTAACGAAACCTCCTCTGCTTCACCTCGCAGCGCAGCGTCTATAATGAGACTTTGCTACTCTTAGTAAGGCAGGCCAGGCTGCTTTTCCCTTCAGCTCCCGAGGATTCTATGATTGTTACATTATTGAAACATGTTTCGGAGGAGCCTGCCCGCCAAGGGCCGAAAACAGTATCGCTTTCACTCCTGCTGCAACGGACGCTGCCTAAACGTTTACTCAGGTCCGTGAGTGGCGGCCGCCATGTTGGCTGGGCTAATTTGCATACAGCCGCTCTGATTGGCTGGTGGGCGTGGCTTACCCTGTCTCGGAAAAACGGTTAATTTTACTATTTCGCTTTTATTAGTTTAGATATATTTTATTGATTTTTTACAGAGAGGAAGGGAGAGAAATAGAGAGTTAGAAACATTGGTGAGAGAGAAACATCAATCAGCTGCCTCCCACACACCCTCTACTGGGTTTACACCTGCAACCAAGGTACATGCCCTTGACCAAAATTGAACCTGGGACCTTTCAGTCCACAGGCCGATGCTCTATCCACTGAGCCAAACCGGTTAGGGCATGTTATACATAATTATTAATAACTAGGAGACCATCATGCAGCCCACCCACCTACCTGCTACCCTACCCTGACACCTGAACCTCTCCACGCAGAGGTCCAGCATGCCTGGCCCAACCCCTGGGCCCTTCTGGCCTTCTCTGGCTGCTTCAAGCCCCGCCCTCAGTCTCTGGAGTTGCCTAGGGCTGGTCCCACCTTCTCTGGGCACCTCCCTGCTTCCACCTGGTCTCCAGAGCAATGTGGGGGTTCTACCCCATCATGGAGCCTGAGGAGAGTGTGGAAACCTTTCGCTTGCTGCGCTGTGCTCCTTCCCCAGGCAGGGGAGCAGCAGGGCACTCTGAGTGCGAGCTGTGGGTGGTGAAGGACTGGTGAGGGGGGGGCGCTATGGGCAATAACCCCGGCCCTCCCAGGCACAGGCGCCTCCCTGCTTCCACCCCATCTCCAGGAGCAATGCCCCGCCATGCATGCGCAGGCAGCCTTCTCCTTAGTGGTCGTGACTGTGACACCGTTAGGACCAGTTAGCATATTACCTCTTTATATATAGAGATATATAGATGGACTACAATGTTTGCTAATGACTGACTACTATAATCATGTTGCATTCATGCACCTTACACACTCATTTATTTCAGCATGTCTCTATAGAAACAAACTACATTTCTATGAAAATTGAAGCTTTTATTTTTTTTTTTTGGCCCACATAAACTTAAACCTTGTTTATTTGTTTGGCCCGTGTTAGCCTTTGCGTTTGACATGCTTGGTTTACTTTCAATATTATACTTCTCTGGTTTTTGAGATACATGGTATTGTTGAGATACATTTGTTAAACTCCAATGACTATTGAACATTTGCTGATGTATTCAGGAAAATTATTCACTACATGAAGTCATTCTCAATATATTCAACTGTTAGATGGGATACAAAGGGAATACAGAACACTTGTGTCTGTAAGGAAGTTGTGTTCCTTCCCATGAGATAACAACCACTCATTTCCTTCCTGGTTTTTAATTCCCATGCTATTTGTGAATGTTTATGGCGGGGTTTTATGTTGAGGAAAACATCTGCTGGTATTACATTCAAGTTCTCTTTCTGTCAAAAGCATTTTCAAACTCTTTACTAGTCAGAGTAGTTGTGCCACAACTTGACAGAATTGCATTAGATGCTGCGTCGTTTGAGATGGTAACATAATAAAAGGTGTATGTTTATGAATGACCTGCTTTTTCTATGGGAAAAACTGTCAAAATGGTTTCCTTGGAATCCTGAGGGTTGTAACAAAGTCATCCAGCTCTGCTACTCCAAGTTAAACTAGGAGAAACATCGAGAACTGATTTTATTTCCTTCTTTCAGGTGCACCTGGACATACCGAGTTGCCTGGCGGTTTTCAAAATTTATGTCATATAGTATTTCCCATCATTTTGGGCAAGAAGAAAATTGAAGCCCTCCACAGGCACACTGAACTAAGATGAGGTCCTTGTGCATGGATCCACCCAGGAGAGAACCTGTGTGGAACCAGGACTCTCTTAACCCGCTGCCATTTACGGATGTGGAGATAATCTACGGAGCTGTTTCTGTGGGGCGGTCCCTGTGGTGGGAAACAAACCAGAGGGGGACTTTGTCCTCTTTCATTCCAGGAGGTCTTGGTGTTTCTGTGGCCCCTTCTCCCTTTCCTAAAGGGCTATGTGGCCTGGGCTGAGAAGGGAAGTTATGAGGATGCTCTCCCATGATTTGTCAAGGAATCCACAGTTTCTTCGGGGAGTGAGTCTTATAAACTGTGAGATAAGAACTTTTTATTGTTAAGCCATTGTTGTTGTTTTGCAGGCCCAAACATTGTAATATGCCTACCTATGTAAATCTGTCCAGCAGTGTACACCAAGGGGACAATACAAGGCACACTGCTCTGTATTTGTTTTTTGTTTTTTTTGCATATAGTATGTCATTGGGATGTTTCCCTGTCTCCTTGTAGAACAAAGTCTACATTCTTTTTAATGGACATAGTTTTTTTTTTTCTTTTTAAATTTATTTTTTTATTATTGAAAGTATTAACATAGCTTTTCAATGTATTAGATCAAACCTGAAATTTTGACATAACTGGTTGACACCCTAACCAACTGAGCTTCCCAATCAGGTATTTTCATTATTATTATTCATTTTCTTCCCCCCGCAACAACCCCAGGTTTATTGAGGTATGATTGGCAAAAAAAGACGTATTTAAAATGTACAACATGATGTTTTGATATATGTATACATTGTAAAATGATTACCACAAGCAAGATAATTAGCGTAGTCATTACCTTCGACAGGTGAATCTTTGACCAGTCTGAGAAAGGAGTTGGAGTGCAGGTTGAATTGAGCAGTGGTGGGTTTAATAATGCATCTTCCTTCTAGTAGTGTGTACCCCTCATTCCCAGCCTCGCTTCCCCATTCCCTCACTTCTGCTCCCTGAAATCACACTCCCTAATAAACTGGTAGCATATAAACATTTGCTCAGGCTATGCTTTCTCGGGAATCCAGGTAAGATGGTTAGTATTTTCCACCTGTTTATACTGACTTTACTTTTTGAAAATGAAAATACATTTGTTATTCCATTGCTGTGTTCTGAGCTTACATAAATGGGTGGTGGCAATCTTAACACATAGTTAACCATTCTTTGTATTTGTTTAATACTAACTGAACACATCTTGCAAGGGTATACTGACTTTAAATTAAGCCATCTGTAAATCTTCCCAGTGATCAACACTGTCAGAGAAAACAGTTCTTGGGTGAGTATAGCATGCAGCAAATGCAGACCTGCTCCCTGCTGATTTGGATGAGAGGTGAGTGGTATTAAGGAGTAAAGAAGTGGCAGAGACCTGGACACAAACATTCCTAACCTTTTCTCGCTGTGTCTGCTTTCTTCCCTTCCCTTCTTTCCTTGGCTCACTACAATCTTCCTTTTTTAAAAAAATATATTTTATTAATTTTTTTACAGAGAGGAAGGGAGAGGGATAGAGAGTTAGAAACATCGATGAGAGAGAAACATTGATCAGCTGCCTCCTGCACACCTCCTACTGGGTGCACACCTCCTACTGGGCATGTGCCCACAACCAAGGTACATGCCCTTGACTGGAATCGAACCTGGGACCTTTCAGTCTGCAGGCCGAGGTCCTATCCACTGAGCCAAACCAGTTAGGGCTCACTGCAATCTTTCATTTCTACCATTCTTCTACGGTAAAATGGACCTTTCAAGGTCATCATGCCCTCGATCACATCATATCTCATTCCCACGTTACTTGGTCTCTCGGTTAACCACTGCCTTACTCAAACATACTTTTCTCTAGGCTTCCATGCGGGAGTTACCACACACCTACCTCAGTGGCGGCTGGCTCTTACTGAAGAGTGCCAGGGTCTCTCCTCAGCCTTCTCTTTTTCATCATATTCTCTCCCCAGACAATCTCATCTAATCTCATGGCATTACATCTCTAGGCTGATACTTCCTAAAGCCTGAAACCTATATGGTCCCATTACCAATGTCATCTCAATAAATTTAATTAAAACATTTTAAAAAAATGACTTCGGGTGGTAGACACACAGTGCAATATACAGCTCTTGTAACACAGAAATCTACACCTGAAACTTATCTGATCCTATTAACCAATGTCACCCCAATAAATTTAATTAAAAAAAAACAGAGTTCCAAAACAGAATTATTGACATCCCCATTACTTTACTTCTCCTGGATCTTCCCTATTTCAGGAAATGACACCACCATTCACCGAGTGGCTCAGTGGAAAACCCGGATGACAGCCTTTTCTTCTCTCCCTTCATCCAATTCATTAGCAAATCCTGCCAGTGACATCACCATGATTCATCCTGAATCCGACCACTTTTCGCCACCACCATTGCCACCACTTGTTACTGTCAGAAGTTATTTCCCTCTTTCTTTATTCCATCTAAGTGCTGACTGCCTTTTTTCCCCTCCTAGACAGTCAAAGGTGGGCCTTTGTCCTGTTCCTATCCCTGGAGGGTAGACCAGTGCCTGGAACACTATTGAAACTCAACTTCGTGTAATACATATTTGTTGAATTGATGAATGGTGTGTGGTAGAATTCTGGGTGGGTTATTTCCCTTCGGCAGGCTCTTTAAATGACTTGGGACAAAGGAGATCAGAGGGTGATTTGCACTCTTTGGAACTATCTTTTCTGCTTCTTAAGAGAGAAATTTCCCTGGCCTTTCATTCATTACTCTTGTAATTATTGTTATTATTATTAGTTTGCCCAAACAGTCAGGGTCACCAAAGAGCTTATTGGACTGTGAGAACCAAAAAGTCATTCTGTGATTCCCCTTTGTATCTCATGGGCTTAGAGAGTGTCACCTTGGAGGAGGGACTCAAGACATAAAGACAGAACACTTGGTGGTGAGTCCAGCAGAGAGGAGTATCCGGAGAACCCGTAACATCGCTGCTGGCTGCTTTAGTATAGGGATTAATACGTGGTCTTGTTTCTGGAGCTTGGACACAAATCCGGACTTCAGACTTCCTTATCAGTAGCTTTGTGACTCCTGGGTAAGTCACTCAATCTCTCTGTTCTCAGTTTCCCTATTTGTGTGGGGGTGATAATGATGATGAAGAATGCCTTTGACTAGGGTTTTTATAAGGAGTAAATAAATTTGTCTATTACAGTGAAATATTTGGCACAGTAACAGGCTGGATTTCTAGCTAGTTTGCTAAAAGGGGCCAGGCTTGAAGTGACAAAGAGTAATGATCTTATAGTTATTTTAGGGAATATTTAACTTTGCCTCATGTCTATTAAACAGATTAAAAGTTCCCTCTGTCTTTCCTGCACCCCTCTCATCTTGCTTCTATCTCTCCTTTCCTGTATCCTTCCTCTCTGCCTCAAAAGTCTAGGGAAAGAGGAAGAAAAGAGAGAAATAAGCACTCCCGCCAACATTTCATTCATTTAAAATTTTAAGAACGCTAAGCTACTTTTTGGAGAAGCCTGTCTGGCCCTTAGAAGACACTAGGGGGCAGTTCTGCTCACAGCTCCCAGCCAGTTCTCCCATCACCGTTAAAATGCTGCAAGAAAAAGGTCTGAGATCCCTTCAATTCTGCTCCTGCCCATTTTGGAAGGATATCCTGGGCATGGGCTGGGCACGCTCTCCAACCTCTCAGATGGCAGCAGGAAACAGTTGCTGTCCCCTTTTTATGGTCGCCAGAGCCTTGGTACCAATCCCAGGAACTGGGGTCCCAGGAGTGCATGGGGCCTGCAGGAAACACAGGGGCGGAGTCCTTGGGAACCCCCCTTGGTGATATGGATGGACAGGCCTGGAAGGGGCCAAGTGGGAGGACCAGGAGGAAAGGAGGCAGAAGAGTGGACATCTCTCCCTCCTTCCCAGCACCCACAAGGTTGAGTTCATCTCCAAGGTGAGACCCAAGAACAAGGTTGGGTTGCTGTCCCCACCCCTCCCCCCCACCCCCCAGGTCAGGGCACACACCAAGGTTGTGGGTGCCATCCCTGGTCCAGGTGCATAGGGAAGGCAATCATTGATATTTCTCACATTGATGTTTCTCTCTTTGCCTCCTCCTAAGCATGTTCTCAGGTGAGGATTAAAGGAGAGAGAAAAAAAAAGATGCCACCTCTTCCTTCCCAACTGCTCTGAGGTGTGTGGTGTGGGTGTGTGTGTGTGTGTGTGTGTGTGTGCGCGCGCGTGTGTGCGTGTTACACCTGGAGGCAGTAAGGGCTCCAAGGGCTGCAGTGGGCAAGGGCTGTCCTGCTCTTCCCACTCCCCATACCTCGCTGTATCCTTCACTGTTCGGCCATCTTCCAGGGACCTGGGACAATGTCCGTGCTGCATTCTAAGGCCCCACAAGCCCGCCCGTCTACAAGATGAAAATTCTGAGAAAGCAACCGGAAACGCAAGCGGAAACTCAGTTGGGAAGACGGCATGATTTTGCTGTTCCGAGGTAGCTGTGGTATTGGTCGACCACACTGTTTTTGCGAAAGAAATCTGTTCTTTGGGAAATGAGGGGCTATAAAAAACAATAACACAAAACTTTAATGATAATAAAAGCTGGGGGGGCGCGGGAGGGGCGAGGCCTGGAAATAGATTCCTGCAGGATCCAGAGATGACTGTGTCATCCCCAATTCTCTCCTGTTTCTTGGGATGAGCTCAGTTTTTCCTTCCCGGGACCATGCCAAATGTTTCCAAGGGACAGAATATCTATGTCATTTTCCACTGCAGCGGCTGGTGTTAGCAGCATGGTCCCAACATGGCCGCGGGGCAGGAGGGGTGGTTTAAAAGCCAGCAGAGCAGCAGGGGGCTGGGGGCCGGAAGACAACAGGGCCTCACCCCCCAATACAAACACTTGAGTCACACTCTCTGAGGATCTGCAAGTGGGAACCCTTTTGTGGCAGTTTTTCTGGAATGTCAGGTGAGGGGTATGAACCAAAGAGCACAGGCCAAAGGCTAATTCTGCTATGGGGCTTTGCACTACATTTTCAAAAGTAAAAATAGATCTGCTGCTGTGTTTCTTGCTAAATAGGCTCACATGAGGGAAACCAGTGACTTTGAGAAAAACTACAAAGGAAAAAAGCAAGGGAGGGTTCTGGTCCTGGCCTTCCAGACGTTTCCCCTCTGCAGCAAGCATATTGCAGCTGCCAAATATTTCCGAGAGCGCTCCCCACCCATTTTTCCGTGGCCCACACCTTCCCCCATGCCTAGGGGCTACTGGGTAGGCGCAGTTCAAAATGCATTTACGTCTATCAAATAGCACACTCTAGTCACAGGAAAAATTTTAAACCACCCGATAACGTAAAGAAGAGATAAACTATCACCTGTTATTGAACCACCTGGAGAACATCACTGGTAATATTGTTATTTCCTCCTCGTCTTTTTTCTTTTTCTGGTTTTGTTTTTCAGTGCATGCTTTAAAAAATTTTTTAAACATGAGTGATATACATATTTATATTATATATAAAAACATGTTTTCTATACGTGTATATACATCGTGACTTTTCCGTTTAACATTAGATCATGAGCATTTACCCCACAGGAGGCATGCTTTTGAGAGAATTCCTCAGGCCTCCGAGAGAGCTCTGAGGCAGAGCCTGTGGAGACGGGCTGTTTCTCTCTTTCACTCGCTGAGAAAGAACAGGGTGTCAGCGGTCAGGGCTGAGCAGAGGCCTGGATCTTACCCCAGCCTGGTGCTCCCTTCCAGGGTCCGGAGAGCTGTTTGCCTCTCATGCCAAGCTTCCTCCCACGGGACCTTCTGAAGCTTTCCACAGCTCCAACATCAACGACACTTTTGTCCGCACCACTTGGGGGAGAAGGCTGGATAGTCTGCTTTTTGTGTCCTTCATGGATCCAGCCCAAGTTCGAAAGACCCATGTACTTGCTCAGTTTCCCTAGATGGCCCTGTTCCAAGAATAGCTCAGAAGCCAAGGAAACCAAAATCCCTGCCTCTGCGGGCAGAATCCTGATTGTGTGTGTGTGTGTGTGTGTGTGTGTGTGTGTGTGTGTGTGTGTGTGGCGAGTCTCAACCTGGGATTTCATTTCTATGTGATTTCATTTCTGTGATAACACGAATCAGTCCAGTACATAGTACAGCACTGCTTTCTTCCCCTGCTCCCCACGCAAATAGATGATCTAGTCCCCCACTAGCTGACTCATCAGTAAAAAATAATTAAGTATTTGTGAATGATTTTTTTTTTTTTTGCAAATGAATCCAACCAACAGCTGGACCAGAGCTTTGTAGACATAAAATAATCAAGGTTTTCACAGATGTATAGTTTCCTCAGGTGTGAGCTATATTGTAGGTAGCGATTTGTTCCTTGTAATGCTCAGTAGCAAGGTTTGCAAATAACTTAGTTTTTTATTGTGATAAAACAGTTATTACATAAAATGTATCATTTTAACCAGTTTTAAGGGTATAATTCTATGGCATTAAGCACACTCACGTTGTTGTGCAACTATCACCACCATCTGTCTCTATAACTTTTTCATTTTCCCCAAATGAAATTCTATATCCATTAAACAGTAACTCCTCATTCCTCCTCCCCTGGCCTCTGGCAACCATTACTCTATTTTCTGGAAAATGATTGGTTTTTAATATAAATTAGAGGGTATTCTAGGTTATCAGTATCATTCATGTTCATTCATTCATTCATTCATTTAACAAGTACAGGGTGTCCCAAAAAAATGAATTCACACTTCAACAGCTTATAGCTCATTTGATGTTTCTTTCTTTTCAGATTTAATCCATTGGAATTAATAATTATTCAAAGTGTGTATACATTTTTGGGGGGACATCCTGTATTTAAGTGCCCATGCTGGTAAATAAAACAAAACACCTGTCTATGTGAACATAAACATTTAAATTGACATAGACATTACCAAGATAAAAACAAATGTTTAATTTCTTACATATAGGAGCCACATAAAAATATGAAACCCAAGGGCAAGTTAGGCAGTTGAGGCTTATATATCATCTGAGCTAAGGCATGGGATAGGGGCCCAGGACTTCAAAGGAGAGAAGGACAAATCACAGAATAATAAGAGCAGATCCCTGGCCGGTGTGACTCAGTCAGTTGGGTCTTCCTGTGTACCAAAGCGTTGCTGGTTGGATTTCTGATTGGGGCACATGCCCAGGTTGAGGGCTCAATTCTGGTGGTGGGGGTGTGTGTAGGAGGCTGCTGATAGATGTTCTGCTTTCACATTGATGTTTCTCCTCTCTCCTTCTCCCTTCTCTCTCTCAGAATCAACTAAAAAATCTTTTACAAAAATGCTAGCGTTTGGACCCCACTGCAAACCAATGAAATAAATCTCTGGGGGTGAGGCAACAGGTATTTGGGAATCCATTGTTTGCCCAGCCATATAGATAGGTCACTCAGATAAGTTAGCTCTTGTAAGGCCTAGCTAAGAACTGCCTCCTTCTCTCTTCTTACTCCAGAAGGCATTTAAGCATCAACACCCCAATGAGTCTTCGGGTTTCATATTTCTATGGAGCTCCATATGTGCATATGTAATAAATAAATCTGTGCTCAGTTAATCTGTCTCATGTTAATTTGATTATTAGTCCAGCAGAAGAACTCAGAAAAGAAAATTATCCTTTTGCCTTTACATTGATAATAGCCAGGATCCCTGTCTATACTCTTTTAAAAAATATATATTTTATTGATTTTTTACAGAGAGAAAAGGAGAGGGATAGAGAGTTAGAAACATCGATGAGAGAAACATTGATCAGCTGCCTCCTGCACACCTCCCACTGGGGATGTGCCCGCAACCAAGGTACATGACCTTGACCAGAATCAAACCTGGGACCTTTCAGTCCCCAGGCCGACGCTCTATCCACTGAGCCAAACCGGTCAGGGCACCACCTATCTATATTCTTTTTTTAAAAAAAAATTAAAAATTTTTGATTTGAGAGAGAGAAACATTGATTTGTTGTTCTACCTATTTATGCATTTACTGGTGTTGTACCCAGATGTCGTGGTCCCCAAAGACTATGACTGAGCCCCAAAACCGTTGCAAGAACATGAGAGCTTTATTATACAAGTTAACTTGGACTCCCCGCTTGCCTGCCACACAATGGCGCGACAGGGGAGGAAGTGCCGGTTTCAGGCAAACCAAAGGATTTATAGGGCCGGAAGTAGTGGGTGGGGTAACGCGTGTGGCCCCTGTTGATTGGTCAAGGGAAGGTCCTTGGCCGGGCATTTCCTCTGCATCCCTATTGGCAGATCTTCACTCTCGCACCGCCCTTCCGCCCTTACACTGGTTGAGTCTTTTTTTAAATCTTCACCCAAGGATATGTTTTTAAAGAGAGAGGAAGGGGGGAGAGAGAAATATCAATGTGAGAGAGAAACATTGATAAGGTGCCTCCTGTAAGTGCCCCAACTGGGATTAAACCTGCAACCTAGGTATGTGTCCTGCCAGGAAATCAAACCCACAACCTTGGCATATCAGGATAATGGTCTAACCAACTGGGCTACCTGGCCAGGACCTCTAAATTCTTTTTTGTTAGTTAAGGGAGAGATAAAAGTTTTTCTTGAGTCTCCTGCCTTCAGCTCAAAATAACCCACACGTCAAAGTGGTACTTTTGAGGTGGCATATCCTGCTCCCCACTCACAGTGGTTCAACCGTGACCTTGAGGACAAGGTGCTTTCCAACTCTCCAACATCCCATTTGGCCATGCTCAACACGTCAGCAGCATCCCTTCCTTGTGGTCAGAACACAGATAGTTGAGCAGTTCCAGGCATTGCAGACATTCACACACCAAGCCAAGAAAGGCATTTCCTCCAGGGGAAACGCTTTCCTGTAGGTCCTGTTGGCCAGGATCAGACTGTACGCCCACATTCCAGCCTTAAGGAGGCCCCGAGGGACCCCACCCGTGCATGTATTTCATGCACCAGCCCTCTAGTGTAAGCCACAAACTCAGTAAGTTAAATGTTTGACTTTTTGTGATGTCTCTTAATTTCCTCATCGGCTTTTAAAAAATATCGATTTTAGAGAGAATGGGAGAGGGAGAGAGAGAAATAGAAATATTAATGATGAAAGAGAATCATTGAGCCCTAGCTGGTTTGGCTCAGTGGATAGAGCGTCACAATTTCGCTTGCTCTGGTTTGATAATTTCCCCCCAATGGTCTTTTAAAAAAATAGTCCATTGAATGTTTATTGATCATCATCTAAATCCAGGGATAGGGCTGGGGATAGACACCTGATGCAAACATAGCATTGATCAAGTATCACAAGGTACAAAGATCACCAAATGGGAAATTTTCCTGGCCTTGAAAAACAGGGTTTTTAGATACAGTATTATGTTATTTTCTTTAGTCCAAATAGCCCAGTGGCCCTGTGTTTAATATTTCTGTTAGGATGTTTTTTGCTCAGTTTTACAAAAGTTCTTCAAGGGCAGTCATGGGCTTTTGAGACAGGAGTTCTGATCTTGATTGGACATTGACAACCTGAAAATGAGCATGTTAAGGGTAAGTATCTATTCCAGAAACAGCACAATAAAGTCTGCACAGTAAATTGGTTGTCTGGCCTAACCTAGATAATAAAATATAGCCTGGAAATAGAGATTTGTTGTTGCCGTTATTGATTTTTTTTGAAGTTCTATTTATTCGGGATTTACTATTTAGGTCAGACATTTGCTGACTCAATTTTGAAAGAATTTGCAAACATCGCTTCCTTGGGCTCTCCCAGCCTGCGGGGAAGGGCTCAGAGGCATGAATAGTGGTGATTGTAATGAGGCTGGTGAAGTGAACTTTTATCTTGCCCTCACCCCCAAGGCGCTGGACCTTTGTTTTGGAGGGAGAAACTTCCTAGACAGTTGGGCCTGCCAGCAATCATTGTCAGCCGAGGTAGGGTGCTTTGTCATGCAACTGTGGGCCAGGAAAATGTGCTTACTCACGTAGCAACGACTTAAAGGGTTTAGGGAAACAGTCAAAGTGGCATTAATAGAAGAAATACAAACTTCTTATGTAGTCCAGACAGGAGAGGGTTTTGGAGGAAATTAAGCCCCCATCAAGGCAAGATGTTTGATTTGACATTCTCTAGGAGAAACCAGATGCAATACCAAGGGAAACCCCTCTCCCCCATCTTTGAAACCAGAGCTCAGTCTTCCCATCTCCCTGGGAAAACCTCAAAGTATTGAGTTCCTGGAGCCACCAGATGCTCTGCAGAAGCAGCGGCAAACGGGTAGAGGAGAGAGGCTGTAAATATCCTTTTGACACCAGAGGCTTGTGAAATTTGCAAGACAGAGAGGGAGAAAGAAGCAGAAAGGCTTGAACATTTCTGTCAGGAAGGTGATGGGTGGGGAAAGGGTCTTATAAGAGCAGGGGGTTTAAGGACAAGGGATTGCTTTGCAAGAAAAGAATTCTCTTTCTACTATATCAAAGAATACTCTAGATGCTGTTTCTAAATTATCAAAAGAAAAAAGATCGAATTGTATTCGGGATTTTAGTAGACTTAGTATCTCTTCCATGCAGAAAGAGCTGGGTGTTTGTGGTTAGAGCCTGATCGTATACAGAAGGACTGACAATCAAACACAGCTTGGATGTAATCTTACATCCTCTAGCAAACATCAGAAATACTGGTTCAGTGCAAACCCCAGAAATGCCCTCAGAGAAATGGTGAGAAGAACTTTGCAGAATGAATAGTTAGGCTTCTCCTAGAATGAGACACTGGGCAGATTGATGTGGGCGGATGGTTTTATTGACTTAAACACCACACAGTGTAGCTATTAATGACATTCTTCCCCAAAGAGAAAATAACTTTTGGGAGAGCCCTTTGTGATAGTCTGAATGTTACTGTCCTCCCCAGCCCCTTACATATGTTGAAAACCTAATGCAGTCACAGAGCATCTGAAAATAAACAAGTTCTAATTCTCAGACCCTTTAACTGGATCTAACTTTCAGAACCATTGCAAAATTCAGGTGCTAAGACAAGTCTTTTCAACAAATGGTGCTGGGACAATGGAATATTTACATGTAAAAGAATTATACTAAACCTTTATCTTACACCATATACAAAAATTAACTACAAAGGGATTACAGAGCTAAATATGAGAGCTAAAAATGATAAAACTCTTAGAAGAAAACATAGGAGTAAATCTTTAAGATCTTGGGTGAGGCAATGATTTCTTAGATACGACACCACAAGCACGAATAATAGAAGGAAGCATTTATAAATGGGACTTTATTAAAATGTAAAACTTTTATACTTCATATTACGTCATAAAGAAAGTAAAAAGACAACCCACAGATTAGGAAGAAATTAGCATATTACATAATGAATAAGGGTCTTGCATCCAGTATATATAAAGAAAGAACTCTGATAACTTGATAATAATGACATATAATCAGACGGAAAATGGGCAAAGAATTTGAATAAACATTTCTCAAAAAAGATATACAAATGCCAATAAGCACATAAAAAGATGTTCAACATCACTCAGTCATTAGGAAAATGCAAATTAACACCAAAATGAGTTACCTCTTTATACCTGCTAGAATGGCTAGAATGAAAAGAATAACAAGTACTGTTAAGGCTGTAGAGAAAGTGCAACCTTCATTCACTGCTGCTGGTAGTGTAAAATGGTGCAATCACTGTGGAAAACATTTGGCAATTTCTCAAAATGTTCCCATATGACTCAGCAATTCTACTCCTAGAGAAATGAAAATATGTGTCCATACAAAGATTTGCACAAAATGTTCATAGCAGCATTGCTCATCATAGCTAAAAAGTGGAAACAACCCAACTGCCAATCAGCTGGTGAATGGATACATAAAATGTGTTCTATCCATATATGTAATATTAACCATTAATAAAAATGAAGGAAATACTGATGTGGATGAACCTCAGAAACATCAGGCTAAGTGGAAAGAAACCAGTCACAAAAGAAAGACCACATACTATATTCTGTTTGTGTGGAATATCTATAAAAGGCAAATCTATAGAGACAGAGAGTAGTTTAGTGGTTGCCAGGGCCTGGGGGAAGGATGGGAAGTGACTTTAGTGGGTACAAAGTTTCTTTTTGAAGTGATGAAATATTCTAAAATTATATAGTGGTGATGGTTGCACAACTCTGTAAATGTACTGAAGACCATTAAATTGTACTTAAAATGGATGAATTTTTTGGTATGTAAATTATATCTCATTAAACTGTGTGAGGTTTTTAACTGATTTTAGAGAGAAGGAGGGAAAGGGAGATGCTCTATCCACTGTGCAAAACCGGCCAGGTTGATTATTTTTATTTACAGTGTTCATGGAGACAACCCCACATGCCTGGGCTTTTGCTTTCATGTTCTAAATTTCAGCCCTTATATGTCAATAAAGTGGTTTAAACATAAATAAATACCCATGCCTGGTGTGGCTCAGTTGGTTGGGTGTCATACCATGCACCAGGATGGTTACTGGTTCAATTCCCAGTCAAGGGCACATGCCTGGGTCTAGGACTCCATCCTGGTAGGGGGCAGCGAATCACATAGATGCTTCTCTCATTCTTCATTCCTCTCTGTCTAAAAATCAATAAACTATTCTTTAAAAAAACTAACTAAATAAAAATAAAAATAAATGTCAGCCCTCCTTGGAAAAGAACATAAAAGGGAAAGTGTTATAATATCACTATTGTGCAGCCATCATAGTAGTAATTCATTCATGCAATAATCATCAACAGATGCTAAAATTGGTGGGTGAAAGCTGAAGGATTAAGAGGATAATACACAGTCTCAAAATATCTTTCCACAAAATACTTATTAGTAGTACAAAGAGCAAATAATAACTTGGAGTGGAGGAACCTGGCAGACACCATCCTGACCAGTGGTCCAAGTTAACACCACCAGCCCTGGCCAGGTAGGTCAGTTGGTTAGAGCATCGTCCTGATATGCCAAGGTTGTGGGTTCCATTCCTGCTTAGGGCGGGAATCAACCAATGAGTACATAAATGGAACAACAAATCTCTCTCTCTCTCTCTTTCTTTCTCTCTCTCTCTCTCTCTCTCTTTCCTTTACTCTCTTTAAAGTCAATAATAAAAAAAAAAAGACATGACTTAGAAAAAAGTTAACATCACCAGTAATGGGACAAATGGCCACCATGTGCCTTCTGAGATGATGTACTAAGAACAAATGCACAAACTGAATCTAATCATGAGAAAAGCATCACAGGTACCCAGACTGTGAGGGACATTTTACAAAATAACTAACTCCCCAAAAATGTCAAAGTTATGAAAGACAGGGCAAGACAGAAACATTTTCCAGATTGAAGAGGACTAGGAAGACATGAACTACAACAGTGCACCACATGATCTGGGGGGTCCTTTTGTTATAAAAGACCTCATTGGGAACAACTGGCAAAACCAGAAAGCACCGTGTAGGGTTAGCTCATAGTACTGTATGGAGGTTACACTTTCTGATTTAGATAATCTCACTGTGGTTATGTTGCCACATGAGCCCTCGTTTTTAGGACACACACCCTTAAAAGTGTTTATGGGTAAAGGGATAATGTGTCAGCAACTTATTCTCAAATGTTTCAGGAAAAAAATCTCTGATATACAGAAAATGATAACGCGAATGTGGTAACATGTTAGCATTTGGGGAATGTGGGTTAAGGCAGTATAGGACCTCTTTGTACTCTTCCTGTAATTTGTGGGTAAATCTGCAACTATGCCAGAAATGTTACAAAACGTTCAAATACCTTCTGCCTCTGGATATTAAAGCTATTACTGGATGCCATTTGTGGCACCGAGAGAGTCTAGCAAACAGGTGAAAACAGGTCAAAAGGATTTTGAGTCATTAGAGACTCTTACCTTTATATCCATTCTCTCTACACGGCCCATCCTTTTGCGTAGGTCTAGGTAAATTTGATTTATGTGCAATATGACTTTATAAATCCTATATATTAGAATGTACATTTGGTTACATATCTTTCAAAAATAATAGTGGCTTAAAATGTGATTTCTACCTCAGGATCCAAGCTGGATGCTAAAGCTCCAGACAGCACATCTGCATCGTTCTCGTCAGTAGGAACTAGGAAGGAGTAAAGAAGGGTACCCCCTTTAAAGACATTGCACACAACAGTTCTGGTTAAATTTCCTTACTCCAGGACAACTTCTGGCTGCAAGGGAAGCTATAAACTGCAGTCTGGGCAGCCTCATTCCATCAAAAAATCAAGGAGGAAAGAGAATGGGTATTTGGGTGTATCACAAGCCTTTATACCAAAGCAAGAGAAAAATAATAAGGAAACCCTTGCAATTATGATTTAAGTGACAATATTGGGACTGCCTGGTGGCGCAGAGCATATTAGATTTGGGTATGGGTGGCCTTGCACGTGGAAGTGGAGACACAACCCTGAGAATGCTCTTAGAAAGTAGGATGAAAGACAGTTTACCAGGGGTCCTCAAACTCTTTAAACAGGGGGCCAGTTCACTGTCCCTCAGACCGTTGGAGGGCCGGACTATAGTTTTAAAAAAACGATGAACGAATTCCTATGCACACTGCACAGATCTTATTTTGAAGTAAAAAAAACAAGGCGGCAAAAACACCTGGTGGGCCGCATGTGGCCCACGGGCCATAGTTTGAGGACGCCTGGTTTAGACTTCTGTTTAAGAGCTGTGGTTATAAGTGAATAAGACTCTCACTGAACAGGGAGAAAGAGAAGAGAAGGAAGACAAGAGGCAGGGAAGGAAGGGGTGAGAGGGGCCAAGCTAGAGAGAGATCAGGAATAACAGGATGGTCAAGTTCAGCAGCTCCAGCCTGCCTGAGGCTGGCTCTTCTGTCCCTGGGGCTGTGGCCTCTTACTTATCTGTAAGGAGAGTTCTGGGAAGGACAGCTTTATCTGATGTAAGGATCCATCCATCATCCACTTGCAATTGTCACTTGTAGTGTTGGAGACTCTTGACTTCAAATAAAGCTTTCTGTAACTAAATCAGGTGAGTGAACACAGGTAAGAAGGCCAGAAAAAAAAAAAAAAAAAAAGGCTACACTGAAAAGAAACACAACTGTGCATAAGGAGGAATTTTAGTAACTCCTGACAAATCGACCCATGGCTTTGCTGCTATCTTCTGGGACACAATGGCTGAAATGATTGGAGGGTCCATTGTTGTGGCTCTGAGGAGACCTGCTGAATACTGTAAAGCTGATCATAAGGCTTTGGAGTCAATAGATTTATTTTTTTAGGCCCTTTTATTTATTTATTTATTTTTTTTTCTAAAATATATTTTATTGATTTTTTACAGAGAGGAAGGAAGAGGGAAAGAGAGCTAGAAACATCGATCAGCTGCCTCCTGCACACCCCCCACTGGGGATGTGCCCGCAACCAAGGCACATGCCCTTGACTGGAATCGAACCTGGGACCCTTGAGTCTGCAGGCCGACGCTCTATCCACTGAGCCAAACCGGTCAGGGCATATTTTTTTTAGGCCCTTTTAAAGAAAACCTTTCCTTGCCCTAACCGGTTTGGCTCAGTGGCTAGAGTGTCAGCCTTTGGACTGAAAGGTCTCAGGTTCAATTCTAGTCAAGGGCATGTACCTTGGTTGCGGGCACATCCCCCAGTAGGAGCTGTGCAGGAGGCAGCTGATGGATGTTTCTAGCTCTCTATCCCTCTCCCTTCCTCTCTGTAAGAAATCAATAAAATATATTTTTTAAAAAAGGAAAAGAAAACTTTTTCTTATGAGGACAATCATAAGGGATATTTTCCTTTCAGCCAAGCCTTTGGAGTAAAAAGTTGTGTTTAGGTAAAATTACCCACTTGAAGTTTTGGAGGGGATGGGCAAGTTTGTTCTCAAGCACTTCATTTCTAGTAAAATGTTTACATTATTGCATCCTAGAACTGGAAGAGACCTTTCTCTCTGGGTATAAATATTTCTACAGAGGGCTGCAGAGATTAGAGTTTGCTTTGTTTATAGAAGTCAGCTCCACCCCACTCATGAGAATTTCACGACTGTAGACCCTGGCCTGGGCCAAATGATTTCAAAATCTAACGCTGGTGAATTTTTGCAAGTTTTGCAAAGAAAGTTTGCAAATCTGGATTCACATCCCTTTGATGAGTTTAGGCTGTGAGATCAAGATCGAAGGCCTGTAGCTGATCTCAGGAAACCATTACCTTGTGTTCCCAAACTGTTCTTTGGAAAGAACGAGGGAAACCAAGATGCTAACCTAAGCAGTGACCAGGCAGTGGGAAAGTTCTGTTGTCTCTGAGTCTAGACCCAAGCGATCCAACAAACTCCTCGGCCTATGAAAAACACATCGAAGGCAACACATTCCTGTGTTGGAACATGTGAGAGGGCAGGCTGCCAAGAACTTGGTTATGAATGTGGAATCCATGAAAGAAAGAAAAAAAAACCTTTGCACTTTGTCACTCTCTTCAGACTGGATTAACCCTATGGCATCAGAAATGGCCGAGAGATGCACTCTGGTCACTTGAACAGGGAATTTTCTTCTCTGCAGTGACTTTAGGTAAAAATGGCATATGGCTTCAGGGAGCCCTCTTATGTATGTAACTGGCCTGTAGGTAGAAAGTGTGTGGAAAACCTTCCCGAACCTTTCTACTGAAGAGAAAGATTCAAGTTAAGCTAAATAGAACAGAAAATGCCTAAGGGTTGTTTTTTCCCTTAAACTGAAATTTGACTTATAATTAAGACATACTTTGTTTTTTAGAAAGGAAGACCTCAGGGGCCAATTTTTTTTTTTT
>PVJC01033239.1:0-19494 GCA_004026665.1 Murina feae | reverse complement strand
CCCAGAGGTCACACACACACACACACACACACACACACACACACACACACACACACAAAAGGCGCCTGGCAGACTGGGGCCATCATAGGACATCCACTGAGGGGTCCCAGACTGTGAGAGGGCACAGGCCGGGCTGAGGGACTCCCTCCACCCCGAGTGCACAAATTTTTGTGCACCGGGCCCCTAGTTTTTTAATAAAATTAAAGATTATAAATCAACTAGAGGCACTCTTGATGAATTATTTAAGTCTATAATGAACAGTTATGTATTGGACCTGTATCTACCGATAGATGGGAATCCCATCTTGTAAGTCAAACCCGTGGTATTGGCGGGATGTTGATAGCCAACGATTTGCTGCATTTATGAGACACTTTCAAGTGCAATATTAACGTCTCACTTTAAACAGCCAAAAGGTAATTGTGTACATTTTTATAACATCTTTATATATTTTGGAATAAAACCTCTTTAAATTCATAACATTTAAATGCCTATGGAGGAATAGACTATATATCCGTAAGAAGATCAAATACTACAGCCCTGTTTAGTAAATTTTTACATATTCATATCAAAAAATAAGTCCTAGCCACCTAAAGTAAAAGGTCTGATTTAGTGAGGTAGCTCTTAAATGTCACTTTCTTAATGAATTTTTCTTGGCTATATTAAGCATGCAGCTATGTAGTCAAATTAGCAACTTAGCCCACCTATAGAGAAGAAATTACTTTTTACCTCTAAAACCTGAAATTATTCTGAACTATATTAACTTAGAAAGGGAATTAAATGATTTTTAAGTACAAGAATACCCACTATTTAAAATTCAGTGAAAGCATTTTATCAATTTTTTACTATTTACTAGATGATATTCTCTACCTAATTTATATTTTGAGCTACATTTTATCCCAGTGTTTAATATGTATAAATATTTTAAACGCTTTAAAATCATTAATGTAAAATTGTGTTAAAATTATTTTTCCAAAAATGTTTAATATCCTTAGAAAACTAATCCTCTGCTACAACATAATGTAGTTTCTTTTTCACATTTCTCCCTTTTGACCCTTTTATCTGTGCTTGTTTCATTTTCATAAAATTGTCCGACTTGATTTTCTTTCTTGAATCCAAAATGCCACAATGTGTGTGATTTTCTAAGCTTAGGAATGAGTCAGTCTTCTTTTTCTGCCTTTCTTATGCTGGGAAAAAATAACAGTTCTAATTCGGAGAATTCAGACAATTAGAAGTAGTAAGGTGTCTGAAGTTACTTAGCAGCTTATCCTCTGCTCTTTTGCTAGAAAACGCATTGGTGGCCTGAAATCCTGGGCATACAATATTTTGGTGTTTTGCTTACATATTAGGGACATAAGTGCCTTTCAGCAGGAAAGGAAGCCACGTTGAGTATTTGAGAGCCAAATAGTTTTAGAAGGCAAACTTAGTAGAAGAGACACTACATGCCCAATCAACCTATCTTCTGGGTGGTGAGCATCTTCCAAGTAGCTGATAGGGTCATATATTTAGCCTGTAGCTAGTCCACTGAATTTCATTCCCATCCACAAAATGATTGTCACAAAGTTTTGTCTTATTTCTGAGAAATACACTGTAGCTTAGTAGCTGCAGAAAGAAGGTTTCTAGGGAGATTCTTGCTATTCAGGCATATGCCTCTGGGAAGCAGTCAACAAAGCTGATTCAGTTAAAAGTTGCATTATTTATGCTGAAAAGTGCAAAGCTTAGTCTTCAGAATTTAATAAAGTTATTTTATGTATGTTCCATTTTTATTTCCTATTCTGTTATGTCCTTCAATCAGGAAGAATATATTTTATCTTATCACAGAAAAATCTGCATTTTTACATATTGAAGATAGAATTCTTAAAGTGATCCTAGTATCCTGCTCTTCCTTTAGAACGTGACATCACCTAAGAACAGAATGGTAAAATGAATTTAGTATTGTGACTACTATAACTTTTATAGCTATAACTTCTAGATCTAATTGATTATGGATGCCATTACATTACTATTAAAGTAGTTGATGCTGAATTGAATCCCAGTTGCTTTTTGGCAATTCAAATTTGTTTATTTTAAAACTTCAAGATGTTCTATAACAGGAGTGAGGAACTTTTTTTCCTGCCAACATCCCTTTGGATGCTTATAACATCATTTGTGGGCCATACAAAATTATCAACTTAAACATTAGCCTGGTGTATTTGGTCAAATATTTAATTAACTCACTTTTGATGCCTTGGCAGGGCCAGACCAAATAATTTTGCGGGCTTCACATGGCCCATGGACCATATGTTCTCACCCCCGTTTTGTAGGTTTTCAGAAAGACAAAGATTAAAATATTTAGATGTAAAAAAATTTTAAATAATCAGATTCTATGGAATTTTAATTAGTGAATTTATAAGAACTCTAGCATCCAACATTTAATTTTATATATTTTGAAAGTATAACGTAGAGATGGCAAACACATTATAAATTTTGTAATAGACTAAAGTATTTTTCTTTGTCAAAATTTTCAAGGCAATATAAAATATGGAAAGATGTTGTTAAACACCAAATATCAGTTTATAAACAGAACTGAATATACAGAAAATATCATCAGAATGAATCTTGGTATAGCAAGAACCAGACTGAAAGCTCTTCAATGTCATGGTATATAATTCTCAACTTTACTTTTTAAAAAATTCCAGAATGGCCATAGATTTTAAAGTTTGGTGGATCACCTTTGCTATTGACATTTGAATTTGATACATAATAGTAAATGATCCAATTGAGGTAAAATTTGTATTTTAACTCTTACTGATCTTTTAAAACAAGATTTTAATGAAAGTTTTATGGACCACAACCAAATAATAGGAAAATCAAATTAATGCCTTTACTTTCTCTTTAATGGCTAGCACATACCTGACTTGCCATTCTATTTTAAATAGCTTAAATAGGGCTACATGACATCATATAGTACAGTATATATCTTGCTCTCCAAAATGTGTTCTAATTAGGTTGCCCCCAAACACATTCCATGTGTTGTAAACTATATCGAAAAGCCAAGGAAGTTGTCATTTTGCTAATCCTATCTAATAAAAGAGTAATATGCAAATTAGGCATCACTCCATGACAAAGATGGCCACCCCCATGACCACAAGATGGCGGCACCCAGCCCGGCTCAGCCCTGCCACTGAAGTGGTCAGGTCTGTTAGCCAGGCAGGTGGCAGGGGAAACAAGGGGCCTGAAGGGTGAAACAGGCACTCAGAGGGGCCTGGGAGTCCCCTGCCCAGGCCAGAGGCCTTTGCCAGAGGCCTCGGGCATGGGCAAGGGCAGAGCCAGTGACCAGAGGGTTCAGAGGCAGAGCTGGTGATCAGAGGGGTATGAGGGTGCCCTACCCAGGCATAAGGCCTGGGGCAGAGACCTCAGGCCTGGGAAGGGGCAAGGCTGGAGATCATAGGGGCCTGGGCTCCACAGAGTTAGGGATTGGATGGGCAGGGGTAGAGCCTGTGATCACAGGGGTCTGGGCACTTGTGGAGTTGGCAAAGCAGGGGTCTGGGGGTCCTCTGCCAAGGCCTGCAGCCTTGGCCAGAGGCTGCCAGTGGGGCAAGGGCAGAGCCAGTGATGGCAGGAGGCAGGATCAGAGCCAGTGATTGCAAAGGCCTAGGCTCTGTGAAGCCAGTGATCAGAGGGATTTGGGGGTCCCCTGCCCAGGTCTGCATCCTTGGCCAGAGGTAACAGGCCTGGGCAGGGGAGGAGCTAGGATTGGAGGGGCAAGGGTGGAGCTGGTGATCAGAGTGAACTACAGAGGAAACACCTTTTCTTACTGCTCATTGGCTAAGTAAGCACCCTGTATGCCACCGGTAATATTCTTAGTAACTTGGGTAATAAGAATCCAAAAAGGATCAACTGAAGGACTTGTATGCATGCATATAAGCATAATCAATGGACACAAGACACTGGGGCATGGAGAAGAGTGGGGAAGGTCAAAGGGAAAAAATGGAGACTTATTTAATACTCTTTATAATACTTTAAGCAATAAAACAAAATTTTTTTAAAAAAGTGAGAAATACTTGCTAGACAAAATTTAAAAAAATAAAATTAAAAAAAGAATCCAAAAAGGCAATCTAGGGTTTTTGCACCACACGCCTAAAGAAAAAAATGAAGGTCCACTGCTTGAGGGCTAAGAAATGTCATACCCTGCCCTAGCCAATTTAGCTCAGTGCATAATGCCTCAGCTTGCCAATGGCAGGGTCTGGGTTCAATTCTGACCAAGGGCATGTACCTAGGTTGCAGGATCCTCCCTGGCCAGGGCCCAGGTCAGGGCTCATGCAAAAGGCAATCAATCGAAGTGTTCCTCTCACTTTGATGTTTCTGTTTTTCCCTTCTCTTCCACATTCTCTAAAAAATCAATGGAAACATATCCTCAGGTGAGGATAAAAAATTTTAAAAAAAAGTAAGAAATGTCATATTCTATGAAAGACACATCTTGAAAATGCCTAAAGAAAGTTGTCATTTCTTCATGGTGAAGGGACAGGAGTCCGTGTTGATGAAAATACCTTGGTGCTGCGGTGACTGGCAGTGGCTGCAGCAGTGGGGTGATGGGGCTGGTGGCTTCCCCTGATTAGCCTGGTCACCTCCCACGAAGGGAGGCTAGAATGAGGCTTAGGCCTGCTCCCCAAGGGGATCAGGGTGCAGGCCTAAGCTGTCAGTAAGACACTCCCTGAGGGCTCCCAATATGTAAGAGGGGGCAGGCTGTGCTGAGGAACCCCCCTCCCGCAATGGACGAATTTTGTGAATCGGGCCCCTAGTAATGTATAAGCAATAGTCCTGATCAAATGGTGATTCCTAGTAGATAAATTGAAATATACAATTGAACTTATATTATAAAAATGAGAAAAAAGGAAGCTATGAGTGGTAACAGGGTGTGTATTTTAGCCAAATATGAATATATGCTCTTACTTTAGTTGGTTTGGCTCAGTGGATAGAGGGTTACTATCGTTCAAATGGGGAATTTAGTGGCAATTAGTTCTGCATGAAACTGTAAAATCGTCTAAAGTCAAATTTTAAGATCCTGAAGTTATTGTAAAGAATTTTAATTTTAACATGAAGGCAGTGGGAGTTTTCATGTAGATATTTTTATCAATAGTGCCATTATTAATCTGTGCTATAGAAAAGCAAATGTAACTGCAGTATAACTAGTAGAATAGAGTAGAGAGAGCCTGGAGCAGAGACTCTAGGTAGGAATATAGGTGAGAAATCATGACCTACAGAGGTGCCAGTAATTGAGATTTATATGACATTCATATTATACATCAGGAGAAGCTTTTTTAACCCATGACCATCCATTGTTCATTTATTTCCTCTGCCTCTTTCTTGGCATCCAGGAAGGAGACAAACAGCTTATAAGGGAAACATCTACACATCAACTGAATTCCGAACGCTATGTGCACACTTTCAAAGATTTATCTAATTTCTCAGGGGCCATCAATGTCACCTATCGCTACTTAGCTTCCCCTCCTTTGCAAAGAAAGCGTAAGTATCCTTACACTTTTAAATCAAGAATATATAAAGTATTTTGTTTAAAAATAATGATGATCTGCTTCATTTGTATGGCAATAAAAGTTTAAAGAATTTACTAACGTAATACATTTGGGGAAAATTGTTCAATTTTTCCTCAGAAATTAAAATTGCTCACTGATCCAATTCTGTTAATAAAAAAAAATGTTTAATGCCTTACTGTAGGACCATGTAGAGATACTAGGAAAAATCAAGTTTTATTTATTTTATTTACACCTTTTAATTTTTATTGTTATTTAGTTTTTTATTAAATTTATTGGGGTGGCATTGGTTCACAAAATTGTACAGGATTCAAGGGTACAACTCAACAAAATATCTGCACACTGCGTCCTGTGCCCATCACTCCAAGCAAAGTCTTTATATTAAATTTTAAATATTGTCTTTAAGAAATAACTATTCCCATATTGATATTTCAAACTTTAATGGTTTGCTTTTTGTAACTTGCCACTAGTTTTGAATTAATGAAAATCATTGTATCTGTTTCCTAAGGCACTATAACAAATGATCACAAACTCAATGGTTTAAATAAAACAACAAAAATTTATTATCTCACAATTTTGGAGGCTTGTGGTAGCATAATCACAATCCCTGCCTTTATCTTCACATGGCCTTCTTCCTTTTGTCTCTCTGTGTCTCTCTATAGTCTCTGCTTTCCTTATAAGGACATTAGTCATTGAATTTAGGGACCACTTAATCCATTTAAGTTCATCACAAGCTCCTTAACTAATTACATCTGCAAAGATCCTACTTCCAAATATGGTCACACTCTGAGGTTTCAGGTAGACATGAATTTTTGGAGGAAACTATTCAATTATTTCAGGAAATTTGAATCCATGAAGTAATGTACTACATTTCATTGATTTCAAGATATCATGAATTACAGAAAGTATCATGGTCTAATTACTCTAGCACTAAGAAAATATAAGAATCAGTGTTAACTGTAAGATGCTGCCTGGCAAGTGTTGCTCAGTGGTTGAGCACCAACCTATGAACCAGAAAATCATGGTTCAATTCCAGGCAAGACACATGCCCAATTTGCAGGCTGGATCCCCAGTATGGGGCGTGCAGGAGGCAGCTGATCAATGACTCTCTCACTGTTGATTTTCTATCTCTCTCTGCCTCTCCCTTCTCTCTGAAATCAATAAAATATATTTTAAAAAACAATAAAATAATTGTAAGATGTCATCAATCATACCATGCAACCAGATTTTAAAGTATTTCTGTATGAAAAATGTGAATTTTAGATTCAATGAAATGCAATGATATCATTAACTCTTTAATGGATTTGAGTGGAGACCACAAAAATGTAGTCTTTTGTTCAGAAGTGTTTATACAAGTGAATTTGTGATCACCAGGTGAGGAAATTATAACTTAACTCAGATTTCTTTAGGTCTTTTATTCATTCTACTATTTCAAATATCTACTGATCTTACGCTTCTGTCCAGTTGCATAAGACTGCCACTATTTTGTGATCTACATTTGTTTCACCACCTTTGTTCAAATATTGCTCATTTTCCTTTATCCATGCTAGGTTTACTAATGTATATTGACACACATGTCCAATGCTTTATACTAAGAAGACAGTATAAAACAGAGAAATAAGGGCAAAACAATTTGAGTCTTGCCACCATTCCACTTCCTAGACATTGCACTTTACAAAGCTACCTAAACTCACTGTGATTTAGTTTCCTCAGCTAAAAAGCAGGAATATCACAAAGCTATCCCAAAAGACTGTTATGAATATTAAGATGCATATTTCTAGTAAAATGCATAGACTTCTGTCTTTGATGTAGAACGTGTTCTATAAGTATTGCCAATATGGAGCCTTACTAAAGGCTGGTAGATTTAGTTTAATGGTACAGATAACATATTGGTTTTCAATAGAAGTCAGGGTTGTAACTCAGGTATTTAAACAAAATGTGGTGTAAATCTCTCCCTCTTGGACAGATGAGTAAGATATATTTTCCTGGGAAAGGCTTTTTTCAATATTGTGTAAATTATGTAGGTGTCTGCATTAAAACAGTGATCTTGGTGAATGTAAACATTTTCCTATTTTCCAAGTGTCAGTTCTGAAATTTTATTCAGTTCTCAGTCATGGTGAAAATGAAAACTTTAAAAAGTGAAAATATTTCAATAGAAAGACAGATAACACTTCTCAGAGGCAAACTGCCACTTCAAGTTTTATTTTATTCCTTAAAATTATCCAATTTCTAGTTTTAGAGTTAATTTTATCTGAATAAAAATTTTTCCAGATAAAATTAATATAAAATGTGTTTTAAAATAGTAACATTCATGTCTTAGAACAATGTGCCCTACATTTGAACTATAATGGAATTTTTCAAAATTAGCTTATACTATTGCTTGTATTCTAATTAATATACTGGATAAATTTCAAAATAAAGTTTTGAAGTCCAATTATGAATTTTTCTGATATAAGACTGTGAACAATTAAAAATAAAAATGTGTGTCCTATGGAAAATTTAAAACAATTAAAAGAATGAATTACTCTTAATTTTCTTTTTCATAATTTGAGACTAGTTTGTCATGCTTAACTGTGATTTTCCTTCTTCTTTTGTAGTTTTTTTTAATAGTGTGGATATTATCTAAATATCTATCTTCTCTACTGGGTATAATAAAGAACATTAAGCTGCAAAACACTTTAAACCATATTTTTCATTTCACAAATGTTTACAGCAATAGGACTCATATCATTGTGCTTAAGATGCAATTTTCCATAGAAAATATCAATTATGTATAAACTACTATAGTTTTTATGTGTTGAGAATAATATTTTACTCACAAAATGTTTTATACATAATCATTTCATAGATTTACTTAATATAGAAGCAGGTCTAAGGGACAAATAACATTTTATTTCTTTTTATATGTTACTCAAAACCTATTTTACATTTAATTTGTCATCCATCTGCATTCTTTGCTTAGGGTTTCTTACAATTGGACTTTCATCAGTGAAACGAAAAAAAGGAAACTATTTACTTGAGACAATCAAGTCGATTTTTGAACAGTCCAGCTATGAAGAGCTGAAGGAAATCTCAGTGGTGGTTCATCTGGCAGACTTTAATTCATCCTGGCGTGAGGTCATGGTCCAGGATATTACACAAAAATTTGCCCACCATATTATTGCAGGAAGATTAATAGTGATACATGCTCCAGAGGAATATTACCCAATCCTGGATGGCCTTAAAAGAAATTACAATGATCCGGAAGACAGAGTCAGATTTCGTTCCAAGCAAAATGTAGATTATGCTTTTCTGCTCAATTTTTGTGCCAATACATCAGACTATTATGTAATGCTTGAAGATGACGTTCGATGTTCAAAAAATTTCTTAACTGCCATCAAGAAAGTCATTACATCCCTAGAAGGAACCTACTGGGTAACTCTTGAGTTTTCTAAGCTTGGTTACATTGGAAAACTTTATCATTCACATGATCTCCCACGTCTGGCACATTTTTTATTAATGTTTTATCAAGAAATGCCTTGTGACTGGCTATTGACTCATTTTCGGGGCCTGCTGGCTCAGAAAAATGCGATCCGTTTTAAACCATCTCTCTTTCAGCACATGGGTTATTATTCATCCTATAAAGGGACTGAGAATAAGCTGAAGGATGATGATTTTGAAGAGGAGTCGTTTGACATCCCCGATAACCCTCCTGCAAGTCTATATACTAATATGAATGTTTTTGAAAATTATGATGCCAGCAAGGCTTATAGTAATGTTGAGGAATACTTTTGGGGGAAACCACCTTCAATAGGAGATACCTTTTTGATTGTTTTTGAGAATCCAATCATAATTAAAAAAATTAAAGTGAGTACTGGAACAGAAGATCGGCAAAATGACATTTTACATCATGGAGCCCTAGATGTTGGGGAAAATGTTATACTTTTCAAACAAATTAGACAATGTGATACTTACATAAGACTAGGGGAGTTCAAAAATGGAAACTTTGAAATGTCAGATGTGAATCAAAAAATTCCATTTGATATAAAGTGTATAAGGATATACATTACCAAAACACAAAAAGAGTGGTTGATTATTAGGAGTATTAGCATTTGGACTTCTTAGTCAATTAAACATGTCCAGTAACTGAAACAGGTCTTCCTGTTTCTTTTCTTTGTTACCTTCCTCTTTTGCTACCTTTGTCCTATGGAGGTAAAGCAACAGATGGGATATTTTAAAAGAAAGGTCAATCACCTTGGCAGTTTTGATTTACCTATCATCATAACTTAACTTAAATATTCACTTGTATTTATTTCAACTTCTGAAGTTGAATATATAAGTTCATAGTCAATGCTTTCATTTATATTTTTAATGTTATCATGTTAATTTCAAAATTTCAACTGAATGTCAAAAAAAAGGTGGCATGAAGGATGTAAAAAGAGAATGTGGTTTATTAGATGGTAAGACTTGAAAAATAGTTGCCAACTGTGTACATTTTCTCAAAATTTATAATTTATTATATCATCAGATAGATTTTATTAAGAACCTCTGTGAATATGCAGTTGGTTAGAATGATAATCTGCCCTTTTTTCTTGTAAATTTGTTTCCATAAACTCTCGTGCATCGATAATGAATACCTCCTCATAAAAATGATGTCTTTACAACAGAATTTTGTGTGTAGATGAAGCAATAGAAAGAAAAAAAATCTACAAAATCTTCCTCCTGATTATTCATATGAAAGGGAACATTGGTCATTGTATAAAAACAATCGGGCACCTATTATTAATAAATTTCCTGTGGGAAGCCATCTTTTTCTAGTTTCCCTTTTGCAAAAAATAAATAGTTATGGCCAATATTTTCAGGTTGCATTGCGTTCCTACACTTAATAGAAGAAATTAGAGAAGGCCTACAGTTAGTTCAATTGCTATAAACATTTCCAGTATATACAGAAAATTTTTAAAATTGATTTTATATGTTTTATATTAAAAGTTGTATGATTGGAATTATATAGTTTTGGGGTGTTTAAATAAACATCTTATAAAGAAGTAAGAGACATAGAAATCAGTTGCCTTTTCTACACTCAGAATGAGTTCATAACAAAGCCAGAGTGAGAGATCAGATGTTCTGACATCCAGACAATGTATTTTCCCTCATGTGGAGATTGCTCCTCATGCAATGTATGCTTTCTGTTTTCTGATACATATGTTATGCTATCTGGAAAAGTTGGTATTATTTTTTCATAAGTCCTATTACCTTTCTGTGCAGTAATCCTAAAGTGTCCTAAATGATACCATGTACCCAAATGGTAAGCAAATGACTAAATTTTGTTATAATTGTGACTACACTATTTGTCCATTAAAGCAATTCAGGACATCTTAGTGAATCCTAAAACATCGTTGTTGTTGTTGTTTGTAGAATATACTGAACTTGTCTCATCCTTTCTATTTTTGACCAACAGCAAAGATGAAAAATGATAAAAATAAATGAAGAGTACTTTGTGTGAGGATATGTGTGTAGGTGTGTACATCTGTGTGAAGATTAAACTTGTGCAATTACTTTCATCCTGAAACAAAATACTTAGGACTCACTGGTATACTACAGTACAAAAAAAAATAGAAATGATTTTACTCAGTCTATCTAAATTGATTAAATGAGAAACTCAGATAAACTATTGGAAAATATTTGTCTTTAGTTCATACAATGGATATTTATTTTTTTGCACCCAGTTGTTATACTGTAAAAGAAAATATGAACCTGTAAAAATTACTATCTTATAACACGTCTAAGTTCTAAAGTCATAGAAAAGAAGAACATGGCCACTAAGCTATTATCTTTACACTAGAGGCTCAGGGCACAAAATTTGTGCACAAGGTAGGGACAGGTTGTCCCTCAACCCAGCCTGCACCCTCTCCAATCTGGGACCCCTGGGGGAATATCCACCTTCTGGAAGTCAGATATCCCTCTCACAATCTGAGACTGCTGGCTCCTAACCACTCACCTGCCTGCCTGCCTCATTGCCCCTAACCACTCCCCTGCCTGCCTGATTGATGCCTAACCACTCCCCTGCCAGCCAAATTGCTCCCAACTGCTCTCCCCTGCCAACTGGGTCACCTCCAACTGCCCTCCCCTGCAGGCCTGGTCACCCATAACTACCCTCCCATGCCAGCCTGGTCACCCTAACTGTCCTCCTCTACAGACCTGGTTGCCCACAGCTGCCCTCCTCTGCCAGCCACCTTGTGGCTGTGGGCGCCACAATCTTTGACAACTTTATAGTCAATTAGCATATTCCCTCCTTATTGACTGTGGGCACCACCATCTTTGCAGTCTAATGCTCAGTCATTTGGTCCCTCACTAACCCCCTGCCAGCCTGGTCATCCCACACAGCCTGCTGCTCAGTTGTTTGGTTGTCCCTCATTAACCCCCTGCTGGCCTGGTTGCCCCAAGCAGCCTGTTCGGTCATTTGTTCAGTTGTGATGGTTGCTTAGGCTTTTATATATATAGATTGATTTGGAGAATACTTGCCACATAAAGATATTCTGTTTTCTTGGCTTGTATTAACTGCTTTAATTAGCTGGCTAGTTGTATAGTATTCTACAAATACATAAGAAATTATAAGAAAAACTTTGTACTGCACTTTCAGTGATGAAAGGTATATATGACAAAGGCAAAATATCAAAATGTAGGCAGACTCTATGAAGTGAGTTGTAAATATTTACATATTCTTCCGAGAGTGATTTAAAAGACCATCCATCTACATTGCCTTTAGAAAGTGCTGCAAGAAAGATTGCTGAGGATAACAGTGAAATTGGATGTTTGCTAGAAAATTATAAATGCAAATGTAATCCAAAGAGATTGCATTTAATCTTAAATTTGATCCTTTCATTACTGAAATCAGGTTTGAATTACCTGGTCAATCACTAAAGATTGTCTCTAAGTTTCTTTTTAGGTTGACTGTAGGTCAGCATTCTAAGGAAAAGACTTTGACAAAGAAAGTTTCTCAATTAAAGATCAGGGGGTCAAATAACCTTCTTTTTCAAAATGAAAATTTGAGCCAAAATTTTTTTTACATGATTTAATATTGTATTTTCTATGTTTAAAAATTCTGAATGTGACTCCAATAATTATGTCTTAGGCATAGAGCAAAGAGACAGTTATTGGGTGTAATTATATTCAATATGCTTTTAAGTAAGCATTATGTGATCTCTTTGAAGTAAGGTTAAAAAAATACATTATTTCCTTTTTTATAAATATCCAGTGAAAAAGACTGGAAAGTGACATGAATAGTTATTTAATTGCTATAAAAATAAGATACTAACAGGTTTCAAGCACAAACTATAGTATATACATCACATAATGTCTCAATTTGTATATTTTAAACTGACTAAAAGGTTTAGTTACACTTAAAACTCTTCTCCTTAAGGGAGCCATTTCACCATTTATGCTCATCAAAGAAAAGCATCTTACAAAAGCACAATAAAAATTTGAAAATATACATTTTTAGAAAATATACATTTTATCAGCAAGAACAGGTATGAATATAAAAAGTGTTAATACAAGCACTCTTGCATTCTCATTAAAAAAAAAAAAACTATAACTGTGTAATTTATAAAGTAGATATTTTCCAGGTATCAAAATATAATTTGGAAATCTATGTGTCATTTAGAACCATTTCTGTCATACAGCCACACTTATAAGACTAGGACATTTCATTTCTTACTGAGCCAGTATTCTTTGGGAATTTTTATAAACTTCTCATGGAAAAACTATGCCATACAATAATGGTATATATACAAAAACAAATATATCACTCAACATTTGTCAGTTTGTCAACATGTGTTTAGAACATGGCACCTGGGATTAAAATTGAAAACATTATTTTCAATGTCCTCTAACAATTGGAAATAAGTCTAATTATCTTCTTTTTTCTTATCTATATATTCATTTAATGCAGTCTAAAATTACATTTATTTTTATCACCATACTCCTGACTAATAGAACCCATGCCAAATATTATGATATTAGTTAGTTATATGATCTACGTATACATGTTTCATTTTTGAAGGTTTCATTTAATACTTAATGTTAGTTTTAAGAGAATTTTGTCTTGTTTCTTCTGACCCATGATCCCCACTTTCCAGCTCTTAATTCTGTCATGCACTGCTTTAACATAGCTCCACAGTTTTCTGTTACCGCAGGTTCAATATTGTATACCTTTGTCTTCGTAGGAGATGCGATGGAAGGACTAGGCAGACCTGAGTTTGAAGCACAGGTTTTCAATTACAAGCCTTCAGATATGAAAAAAGTTATTTAGCCACTTTGAAACTCAGTTCCCTCATCTGTGCAACTGGAATAATTTTACCTGTGTAAGCTATTAGGGCTAGACACGAGATAAGCTCCACAAGCAATGCTGTTATGTATCCATAAAAAGATATTGCCCTTCAAAACACGACCAGTGACGCTGTCCTGATCAAAAAAGTCATGAACTTTACTACCCACTGGAAATGTCATCCAGCCAATGTTTTCCTCTTTTGTTCAAAAGAATGTCATGCAGCCTAGCCAGGATCTTAGGTTGATGCTCAGTAGATATGAGAGAAACACATCTATTGGTTGCCTCCTGCGAGAGCCCTGAATAGTTTGATTCATGGATAGGCATCATACCCTGGTTGTGGGCTTGATCCTCATTGGGGGGCAGGAAAGAGACAGCCGATCAATGATTCCTCTCAGTGTTGATATTTCTATCTCCCTTCCTTTCTGAAATCAATAAAAATATATTTTAAAAAAAGAATGTCATGTAGAATTATGGAAATGCCTTCCTAAATTAAAATATATTATGCATTTCTATTACTCCATAAATGTTTTCCAAAATTGGTAACATTTACTGCTAGTGTTTCCATTGTAAATATTCATGATTTTAATATCCTATATAATAAAAGGCTAATATGCAAATTGTCCCCTTGGGTGGGAGTTAGAACAACTGGGAGTTCAACCAACTGGGTGTTCGACTGACCAGGAGCTCAATCACTCGCTATGATGTGCGTTGACCACCAGGGGGCAATGCAGATTCAATGAAAGAAGGCCCCGACCGAGAACCAGCAACATTAAGGACCCAGCTCTGTGCACAGATTTTGTGCACCAGGCCTCTAGTGTGTGTGTGTGTGTGTACATACACACACACACACTAGAGGCCTGGTGCACAAAATTTATGCACTTGGGTGGGTCCCTCAGCCTGGCCTGTGCCATCTCGCAGACTGGGATCTTTCAGGGGATGTCCACATACTGGCTTAGGCCCACTCCCCAAGCGATTGAGCCTAAGCTGGCAGTCAGACATCCCTCTGGCAGTCTGGAAGCCCTGAGGGGATGTCCACTTGCCAGCTGGGAGCAGGCCTAAGCTGCAGTCGGACATCCTCAGCGCTGCTGAGGAGTCAGAAGAGGTTTCCACTACCACCGCTGTACTGGCAGCCATCAGCCTGGCTTGTGGCTGAGCAGAGCTCCCCCTGTGGGAGCACAATGACCACCAGGGGCAGCTCCTGCATTGAGCATCTGCCCCCTGGTGGTCAGTGTGTGTCATAGTGACCAGTCATTACCATTTGTTCTGCTATTAGGGTGAATTTGCATATTATCCTTTTATTATATAGGATTATATAGGATAGAGGCCTGGTACATGGGTGGGGGCCTGCTGGTTTGCCCTGACAGGTGTCCTGTATCAGGATGGGGTTCCCATTGGGGTGCCTGGCCAGCCTGGATGAGGGGCTGATGGCTGTTTGTAGGCTGCCCACAGTCCCTTCAAGGTGGATGTTCACCCCTGGGGTGCCTGGCCAGTCTGGGTGAGGGGCTGATGGCTGTTTGCAGGCTGCCCACAGCTCCCATTGACCCAATGTCCCAGCAAGACTGCCTGGAATCAGGTTTCTGGAGTTTATTTATTTTCTAAAATTGAAACTTTGTTGCCTTGAGCAGAGACCAAAGTCTGCATAGGCAGGCAGTTTCCTCAATCGCTAATGAAACAAAGCCTCCTGTTTGCTTCAGCTCCATGGCTTCTATAATTGAAACTTTGTTGCCTTGAGCAGCCTTGGCAGGCAGTTTCCTCAATTGCTGGTGCAACAGAAGTCTCCTGTTTGCTCTAGCTCCATGGCTACCGGCCTCCATCTTGGCTGGGTTAATTTGCATACAGTCACTCTGATTGGCTGGTGGCCATGGTTTGGCTCGAGGGTGTGGCTTAGGTGTAACAGAGTGAGGGTCAATTTGCATATTACTCTCTTATTAGATTATATATATATATATGTGCAAATATTTCATGTATAGGTATTTGTGTTATGAGAGAGAACCTTTAGCATTACTATTTTATCTTCCACACTTCAACTTATTCTTCCTTTTAGTTTTCTGGTTGTATTGCCCTTTGACCTGGCTTTTCGTTACATGTCCTTGCTAAAATATGTGACATCCTCTGAAAATCATATCTCATTAGAAAATTATATCTCTACTAGTAGCCTGGTGCACAAAATTTGTGCATGGGGAGGTGAGTTTCCTCAGCCCAGCCTGTATCCCTCTCATGATCTGGGACCCCTGGCTCCTAACTGCTCACCTGCCTGCCTTCCTGATTGCCCCTAACCCCACTTCCTGACTGCCTGTTTTCCCCTAACCTCTCTGTCTGCCTGCCTGATCGCCCCTAACTGCCCTCCCCTACCAGCCTCATCTCACCTCAAATAGCCCTCCACTGCAGGCCTGGTTGCCTCCAACTGCTGTCCCCTGGTGACCCAATCTTGTCCCCAACTGCCCTTCCTTGCCAGCCTGATTGCCCCTAACTGCCTTTCCCTCAACCCCCAAGATGTCCAGAAGATGACTGGTCAACCCAGTTAATTAGCATATTACCTTTTTATTAGTATAGATATATTATAAAGGATAGGATTTCTTAAATGCCAGTTTCATGGAAGCCTTTTTTAGCAGGAGGAGATGGCTCTTAGCAGACAAAAACACGTACTCCCTATATCTGGACAGCCAGCCAACCATATGCACGGTACTGCCAAGCCAATCACTAAAAAATTGAACCGCTTTCTTGCACCTCACACCAAACAGCTGTTACCCTTAAAACCCCTCTTCTGCCCCCACCTTAGGTTCTGCCTTCACAGTCCAGTCAGATTAGATTCTGATTGGTTGGTTTACATGCCAGTCAGCATCTCTGAGCCTATCTCCAGGCCTGATCAGAGAGGCAGGACTGATCAGCAGCCCCCTTGGAGGCTGGAGAGAAAGAGGATGTGGCTGCTGGACAGGCCCTACGAGAAAGAGAAAGGCAAGGACTGATCAACAGCTGCCATGGAGGCTGCAGATTAGACCCTGCTTCTCTCTCTAGGTCTCTCTCTGGGACGGATCTGTGCCCCCTTCAGCAGTCAGTGCGGAGTCGCTGTGCTCACCGTGGCAGCAGTCAATGCTGGGTCACCATTGCAGCCCAGCACTGACCAGGACTGACCTCCGGCAGTTTCGAGGCTTTGGTCATTTTAGATGTGCGGACAGGTTTGTATATATAAGAATTAAGTTCTTTAAATCCCTTGAATGCTTACATGTTTATTAGAGGATCTCATCGCTCTAAAAAGAAGATTCCTCATTTTAGAAGTATAGGTTTATATTTATTTTATTTGAATCCTTAACATTTTGCTTACAATATGAGTTTCATGGCATTTTTTACCCTAAAAATATTAAGATAACAAAGTCATACTTCCCCAAAATTCTAGTCCTTTCAACTTCATCATTCTGTTTATGTTTACCCTGATTTAAATACAGGGTAGAACTCACTTTATTTGTCCCCAAACTAGGCTGCTTTAATGTTCTATTTTGAACATTGAAATTGAAATGTAGATTTGAGGCCCTAGCTGGATAGAGCGTCAGCCTGTGGACTAAAGGGTCCTGAGTTCCATTCTTATCAAGAGCATTCACCTTGGTTGCAGACTCCTTCCTGGCCCAGGCCCTGGTCAGGGATCCTGCAGGAGGCAACCAATTGAAGTGTTTATCTCACACTGACCTTTCTCTCTGTCTCTCCTCCACTCTCTGTAAAAAATCAATGGAAAATACCCTTGGCTGAGGATTAACAAAACAAAGAAGGGAAGAAAGAAAGAAATGCAGATTTGAGGCCATTTTAAAAATAATTAGATCTGAATATTACTCTGAAAAAATACAGAACAAAGTTGATTTTTTTTTATTTGAAAAAACGCTCCCGTTTCTGGTTTTACTCTATCTAAATAGTCTCTGTAAAGATTTATCCAAAAGTTAAATTCATCATGAGAGAGAATATGTAAATTATATATGCTCATAGAAATATAATCACATTATGAATACAGCCTGTTCAAATTTCATGTCTTGAAAGAGGAAAAATGATATTCTAAATAACCATCTCTTTAAAATAGATGAATTAAAGGCACAGTAATACAATCCTCAATATCTTTGTCTAAAATTAATATTTCTATGAGGCATACTTTACACTCATTAAATTTAATATGCAGTAGAGTATCACCTTATTTAATGGTTGTTTAAGGGTGAACAATGACAGTGAATAAACAAAATTCAGAAACTTTCAATATATGCTATGTTACCATAGCTTAAATCACAATAGCCAACATAACATATAATCATTCTGCTTAGTTACAGATAAGTACAATCTTATACAATGTATAAAAGTCATCAAATATCAATATATAAATAAAACAATGGACGCTGTTAGCACTTAAAATGGAAACCTAACCATTGCAAAAATATTTAAAATATTTAATTTATGGTCAAAGGTCTGGAAGAGATTTAGGGATTTTTTTATCTTCTATCTTCTCCCTCATTTCAAAGGTCAACAAGGAAATAAAATACTTACACTTCTTCACAGAAATGTATAACAACCCCATTTTTAATCTCCAAGGCTTTAAATTCTATTGCAACCTAGACATTTAAAAATACTTTATTATAATTCATCTGAGGCAATTTTCTTATTGAATAATCTATTTTTTCTATGGTATGTCCCAAATATTTGGAAAAAAGCTCTTGATATATATTAGATGTATCTATTTCCCCATGAACTATTTAACCCTTATTTAACTATTTAATCTGTCTTATTTTCTCATTATTATAGTTTCCTCCTACTTTTAAATAGTTTATTGTTTTACACTTAAACATTGTTATTCCTCATTGTTTAATTTATCAGTGAGAGTATATTTCCACCTAAAAAGTTAAAATCATGATCTTGATTTCTTTACCACTATCTATCTTTTAAAGTAATTTGTTTTTGACTCTATGTTACTTTTATAATCTAACAATTGAGTGTTGTTGGTCATTATAAGACAAATGAGATGGTAATAACTGTGGGCAGAGTTATTAACTAAATGAACTTAAACTGCATCTTACACTTTAACAATTAATGCTTTTGAAAGGTATTGAGGGTTCATACCTTTCCCTCTATTTGTATCACATTGGATCTAATCGTTAGTTATCATTACTTACCTAAAAATAACTATTATAAGTAAAGGGAAAAATCTAAGAAGAATAGTTTCCTAGAAGATCATGTTCTTGATATATAAATTAGCTTAAGACAGTTATTTTAAAGAAAGCAAACTGATCTCTGCTAGCAAAATAAACAATATTTTCTCCCTAAGTAAACATATCTCTAACCTTAACTTTATATAACATTAAAGAAATATTTTCATTTGAAGTAAATATCCAAATTTAAAACAAATAATTCTATTAATACAATTTTAACTTACATTTGCAAGATTTCCCAGGTTCTGAATTATATGTAACTGGGCACAGAATGTTTTGTGTGTGGTATCTTCATCCACCATAAATTAGTCATCAATCATGACCTTCTAAATAAAAATCACTTTGAAGAACCAGTTACTTTGAGAAAAGATTTGAAAAATCTTTTACTAATAATCAAGATTTTTGAAACTTAAGTATGTATTTTAAGTATTTGTAATTTAATGGTTGAAGATATGTTTAGTTAAATCCATAAACTACAGTA
>PVJC01033238.1:0-19477 GCA_004026665.1 Murina feae | reverse complement strand
CAAAAAGAAAAAGCAAGACAGTCTCACCAACAATTATAAAAACCCCAGTATAATCAACAGTTAAAGAAACAACAGCAGAACAACAGAGAGAGAGAGAAAAAAATTTTTGGATAGTGAAGAAAGAAAGGAGTGAGGTATCTGTGGGCTTGGAGCAGGGGATTGGAAATTAGATATCTTAGTAGGGTGAAATTGTAACAGGGGGGTGAAAAGACGGAATAGGGAGAATCTAAAGCATGAGTTGGTTAAGAGAAAAAGGACAGCAATAGGGGAATAGTGAGGAAGAGAGTGTTGGCATAAAGGTAAAGTTGAGATAGAGTAAAATGATGCTATAGGAAATCTGAAAATAGAATGAAGAACACTAATCTCAAAATAATACAAAGATAAAATAAAATGACTCTTAGAAAAAGAAAAAAATAGTAGTAGTAATAATATTGATTAAAAATAAAGATACAATAATTAAAAAGCTAAAATCAAGTGAGGAAAAAAGACAAAAAATTGTTTCTTAAAGGATAAAAAAGAAAAAGAAAAATTTTTTTAAAAAAAAATTTAAAAAAAGAGAGAAAAATGTGCAGTAATGAGGGTCATTCACTTCTTCTCCTCTTCTGATTGGTGCGCCTTAGTCTTGTCAGCTATTCAGGAAAGTATGGAAGTTGCCTGCGATTCACTACTCCTCTGCATCGTACATCAGTCCTGATTTAAAAGCCGGCAGTATTTCTGCCTTTATTTGTGTTTACAGAAGAGTCATTTTGTGAATCAGCCTCTGGGTGGCAGTGTTTCTGGAGTGACCTCTTCGACTACAAGTCCTCTCTAGCCAGCATTTAGGTTTTGTTTTCCCTATCACACTTAATACTAGTTTGGCGGAATGGACTGCCCCTGAACTGGTTTCTGAATCCGTCACTCCCTGCTCTGCTTCTCAAGACACACAAACAGGGTTTTCCCCTGCAGTCTCCGTGAGCGGCCCCAATTGGGTGCTCCTATGTATTGGGTTTAATAATCCCAAGCCTAGATTTAATAACGAGAGGGGAAAAGGAACCTCTCCAAAGAGATGCGCGGGCTCCCTTCCTCCTCCAGCTTTGCGCGTAAATCTCCCAATGTCTCTTCTCCGTGACCCAAAACCGAGGCTGTCTTTTCGTGACCCAATCAGTTATGGGGTGGTTTTTTTGGGTTCCCTTCTGCTAGTAGCCTGCGGGACCCCTTCCCACACTCAGGTCACGCTGGTGCCACCAGCCTCGGACTTTGTGGAGCGCGGGCTGGCCCCGAGGGGAGGGGCGCAGACTCTGCTGCGCAGAGACTTCTCCTGCGCGCTTTCAACTCTCCCACCTGGAATACAAACCACGCTTTTAACAAGCGAAATCTGACCTTTCCATGAGGAGGTGCAGGGCTCGTCTGGGTCCACGTATTCTTGGTTTGAGCTCTGGTGTTGCTGGGTTCCTGGCTGGTCCCTGGGTGACCTGTTTGCAGTATCCCTGGATGTATATGTTTCTTGTAATAGTCATCCAAGATGGCCCGGTTTCCGCAGCAGATTCAGCAACTCCAGGAGAGATTTCAGCAGCAGTGGAGGCAGCGCCCGGTTAAGGGAGCCCCATTTGGGTTCTCCAACAGTCCTCTGGAGTATAGCTGTTGGACACCCACAAATTTCTACGCTTGGTACATCCACACACTCTCCGTTCCTTCTCTCTCTCTCACTGTCTTTCAGTCTGCCTTCTCATCGGCAGCCATCTTCCTTCCCCCTATATAATTTTTTATAGCTGAAAAAATGTCAAATTGGATACACATAGTTCCTTTTGTTTGTTGGGCAATTTTATACTTCTAAGTATATATTATGCTAGAATATACAAAATGAATGCAATGAGAATGAATGCAACTTACATCTAGTAAGAAAGAAACTTTGAACTTAGGTCTAAGTTCAAAGGAATAGGTGTAGATTCCTTGCTCACTAAACATGGACCCATCAAAGGTAAGATACAAAGGGGAATAGTTATCCAATTTCTTTGGTAAGTGGAGTTTGTCAGACGGTGTTATACAAATTCTTTTTCTGCCAAAAGCTTTTTGATCTTTTCATCTCGTGGGTAGCCTGCACTTCATCAAATGTAACTTTTAAAATACAAGTTCTGCTGATATGAATATATTAAACACACACTAAGATGCTTTGATGTTCCCTGAGCATGACAGATATTCTTTGTAAAAATCCTTAGCGTTTTACTGTTTTAAGGCCTCCAAATTCTGTTACTGTCAGTGAAGAGGAAAAGGAAAGTTTAAATATTTTGATTTTTATTTTCAAAATAAAATTATCATGAGATAATTCCAAGGGGGGAAAAACACACACACACAAGCAACTTTGCAATAGTATTTATTGCCAGAATAAAAATGTTGTCCACATTTTGAGCAAATGGGAGTGACCCCTGTGCACATCCAGTGAGCTAATAGGAGCGGGACCCATAAGGAGAGTCATTTGGGGGGCAGCGAGGGCAGTCATGCTTCTCCACCAGGACATCTTTCAGCTTGTGGTGGAAAAACTCAGGGCTGGGAATCTGCTGCCTGGAGAGGGAAATGTTTATCCCTGTCCTTTTTGTCTTGACTGAGGGTGAAAAACAGGGAGTGTTCGTATTTGAGCCTCTTGTAACCATTTCCTTGGAAAGTAATACTTAAGTGTTTTCTTAAAACATCATTTGAAATTGAAAATGCACACTGTGGGGCTCATGAGTTCATTGATGGGTGGTCTTCAGAGTCTGGGTGTTTGCCTTTGTGGGGTGATGAGGTGTGGATGGGCCTGGGCACAATCTTTCTGAGAAACCTTGGAAATAAGACCCACAGTTTTCTGCTTTCACCTCCTTTCAGCTCCAGAACACTTGTCCCCACAGTATCCCAGCGAGGTCTTGCTTCTGAGTGTCACAGTGCTGGGGAGACCATGTTCAGCAAGGATGGGCCCACTCTTGTCTTCAAACACAGCTCAATGAATATTTTGCTGACAAACTAAGCCAACGTAAGCAGTTCTTTATTTATTTATAAAATGGCAATACTGAGGCTTAGGTGAAGAGTCTCGTTTCTATTGCAGTAGTGTTTAAACTTTTGATTATGAAAGATCAATTTCGCATTGTAACTTACAACACAACTGCACTTGTGTATGTGCATACACACCTGCCCACCAAACTTAAATAGAAGCTCCAGAGACCAGTTTTCCTCCTTGTTCCCTGTGATTTGTTCTGATATTTTGTATTCTGTCCTGTCACATCCTGTCCTATCCCATTCCATCCTATTCTATCCAATCCGTATCCAAAATACTAGCCATGATTCATTAAATTAATTTTATGACACTTTAATCTCTGGTAAAAAAAAAAATAACAACACTGGATTTACTCCTAGAAAATAAAGTTAGTGGTGGTCCATTTTCATGAACATTTACAATGAAATAAGTTCTTCTGTACTGAGCAGTCAGGCCTACAGACACACTGATTTATGGCAACATGTCCAGCTCTTTCCCTCCCATAGTCAGAAGGCTAAAGAGGAGAATAGTTGAAGGTGTCCTTTTTCAGTAAGATACAGAATAGACAGGGATGAATGCACTTCTTTCTTTTCCTTCCTTCCTTCCTTCCTTCCTTCCTTCCTTCCTTCCTTCCTTCCTTCCTTCCTTCCTTCCTTCCTTCCTTCCTTTCTTCCTGCCTTCCTTCCTCCTCCTCCTCCTCCTCCTCCTCCTCCTTCTCCTCCTCCTCTTCCTTCTCCTCCTCCCCCTCCTCCTCCTCCATCATCTTCTTATTTTATTAACCATGCATAGCCTACAAACTTGACTTTCCTTTTCCTGAAGTGGGTGGGAAAAAGAAAGAAGAAAACTAGTGTCAGCTGAAACTGGCCAGTGCTTGGAGTGGTGCTGGGAAGAGGGGCTCTTTTTACAGCTCTCATGCCTCCATCATGTTAGTGGCAAACAGAAATTACCACCAGACAGAACTTAGGGTAGACTGACTAATTAGTGATCTGCATTAATACCTTGATGTGGCATTAATTCTCTCTCCATGGTCAATTCTGGTAGACATTCCAAAAAACCCTTGAAAGGAAATTAATTGCCTACTTTTCTTTTCCTGTGAATAAATGCTGCTCCATTGGGTTTTCAAAAGCAACTTTCAAAGGGGAATGCCATTTGGTTCAGAGTTCTATTTATTTTGGGGTTCCCAATGTCTGGACTTCTTTATTAAAGGCTGTGAACCTAAGGTTTTAACCACAAAGATTTAGCAGCATGTTTTTAAGAAAAAGAAAGTCAAATGGGGGTTAATGAAAGTTAAAAACCTTTGACTCTCTCTGAAGTACTGTGCAGACACTTGTTTTGCTACTGTCTCTTGCCTGGTGTGTCAGTTCATTGCAGACCAGCTCGACCAGAGGAAAAACAAGGTAAATTTCACCAATGGTGGCTGTCATAACTGGCAGCCTCCCTTCTTCCTCCCATCAAACAAACCTCTTTTTTCCCCCTTTAAAATTTTGTCTGTATTTGACATTTTGAATCACTCTAGAAGATGGAATATTGTTTTTGTTGAAGCCACTGGGTAAGCACCGCCTGCTTACTTTGTCTGGAAAAAGTCCCAGACATCCCTTGTCATTTTGCCCCTGCCCTAGGAAAATACTGCCTTTCCCAGCTTCTCTGGGCCATGACTCTGAGTGCTGTAGCTCTATGGCCCCAAGTATGGAGCATATCCAGTGTGGAGACAAAGGCCTTGGCCAGGGTATCAGAGCACAGTGAAGTCCAGTTCATGTGTTTCAATAGCCCTGAGACCTGATCTAGCTGGATTGGTGACCTGCCTAGATTTTAAAACTCAGATGAAGTGAAATACTCAAAACTCTGTAGCTGTTAGTAACTCAGTAAATGAAGATATGGACATTCCTGGAGGAGGCAGTGATTGAAGTATTAGAAGCAGGCTTGTCAAAACAAACATCCGTTGTCATCTTTGCTTTGCCTAATGGATAGGTGGGTACCAACACTGGGATATAATTCTTGGTCTGCTTGTCTCTCTTTATATCTCTAAATAGTCACCATCTACTTTCTGGTTCTCCCAAGACTTGGTTTGGCCCCAACACTTCTCTTTTTCTATATGCCCAATTATTCTTTTTGAACATGGATTCTTTTCTTCCTTGTTTGCAAACACATTTGAAATCTTTCCCATTTTGGGAAATAAAACCCTTTCTTGACCATCCTCCTCTTCTTCCCACCAACAGTTACTTCTCCTTCTCTCCACGTGTAAACTTCTCCAGGTCTGTGTTTGTCCAGCTTTGATGTGCACGAGAATCATCTACAGAACTTGTTAAAGCACAAATTACTGGGCTCCATTCCTAGAGTTTCTGATTCAATAGGTTTGAGGTAGGACTCAGAGTGTGCATTTCTTTTTTAAAAAATATATTTTATTGATTTTTTATAGAGAGGAAGGGAGAGAGACAGAGAGCTAGAAACATTGATGAGAGAGAAGCATTGATCAGTCGCCTCTTGCACACTCCCCACTGGGGACGTGCCTGCAACCAAGGCACATGCCCTTAACTGGAATCGAACCTGGGACTCTTGAGTCCGCAGGCCGATGCTCCATCCAGTGAGCCAAACCAGCCAGGGCCAGAGTGCACATTTCTAACAAGTTCGCAGGTCATGCTGATGGTTGGAGAACCAGTTTGAGACCTACCACTCTTGCTCTACATTTGCTAGCTGCACTCATTCTTTTCTTAAATTTCTACCCAAGCTGCTACATGCAACCTGGCCTCTGCTTCATCACAATCCACATGTCAAATCCAGAGGACACATTGTGTCCTATCTTACTCTAGCCCTCTATGACATAGGTCACTCAACCTTTTGGCTCCATGACATCACTCTCTCTCAAGTTATCTCCTTCAAGGTCTAGCTCAAAAATTACCTGCTGTGGTAGGTATGGCCACAGCAATATTTCTGATCTCACAAGCTCTTCCAGCAATCATAATACTCCATCAAGTGGTGGACAGGACTCTGTGACCATGTCAATAGCTAGAATGTGGCAAAATTGATGATGCATGATTTCTGAGTCCAGGTCATATGGCTCTCACATTCTCCCTCTCTCTTTTCCTCCCTCCCTCCCTCGCTTTCTTTATATTATTATTATTTTTTTTAAAAATATTTTTTATTGATTTCAGAGAGGAAGTGAGAGAGAGAGAGGGAGATAAAAACATCAATGATGAGAGAGAATTATTGATCAGCTGCCTCCTGCACGCCTCACACTGGGGATCAAGCACGCAACCCAGGCATGTGCTTTGACTGGGAATCAAACCACAACCTCCTGGTTCATCGATCGATGCTCAGCCACTGAACCACGCCAGGCAGGCTCTCTCTCCCTTTCTTTAAAATCCAGCCACCATGTTGTGAGGGATCCTAGGTAACGTGGAGATGCTACATATAAGTGTTCTAGTTAACAGTCTTAGGTGAGGCCCCAGGCAGTAATCAGCATCAATCTTCAGGAAAGTGAGTGGATGAATCTTTAAATGACTCTAGTTCCAAGCCTTCCAACAGCCTTGGCTGATGCTGAGTAGAACAGAGCAAAGTCGTCCCCGCTGACTCCTGAGCAAATTGCAGATTCGAGAGCAATGCAAATGTCATCATTGTCTTAAGCTGCTAAGTCGGGGGTAGTTTGTTAAACAATAATAAATAGTGGAAACACCTCCTCTCTGAGGTCACCCCTTTGACCTCTTAGTTTTCTCCCTGGCTCCGAATAAATAGCTCTTCTCTGTGTTACCTTAGCATTTTATTTATTTTTCTAGCACTTAACAGTTTGTTAAAGTTTGTGAAATTCTTGAGGGCAAGGCCTCAAAGCTGTTCTTTTTTGTATTACTTTTAGCACCTAATATGCTACCTGGCATAGTACAGGTACTGAGCAAATGTTTATTAAACGATGGTCAAATTTATGCTGACTTAATTGTCAGAGCTATTATGTCACTTATAGAAATTTTCACCCTGTATTAACTTCTGGTGTAAAACAATATTCGGAGGACAATCAAGTCACATGAAACTTAAGGATGGTGGTGACCATCCCAGAATTTATAATGTGAGTGGATGGGCAAAGCCAAAGGAATGACAAGAATGTCTAGCAGTCTTATGCAATATTCACTGGTCTTTCTAGTACTCTATGAAACAATTTGTCTTGTGACCATTGCCGTCAGGTGGTTTAAACATCATGGGGCCTTGATTACCCTTCTCAGAATATCCTTTGTAATAAGAGTTCTTTTTATTTTTTTTAAAAAAATATTTTTATTGATTTCAGAGAGGAAGAGAGAAGGAGAAAGAGATAAAAACATCAATGATGAGAGGGAATTACTGCTTAGCTGCCTCTTGCACACCTCACTCTGGGGATCAAACCTGCAACTCAGGCACGTGCCCTGACTGAGAATCAAACTGTGATCTCCTGGTTCATAGGTCGATGCTCAACCACTGAGCCATGCTGGCTGGGCCACAGCAAGAGTTCTTAAAGTTTTTGGATGCCTGCAGCTACTTTCAATGATGCTCTCTTTAACTCGACCACAGAAGAGTTCCACAATATATTCTGAGATGTTTAGAAAGTACAGCTCTCATAAGCACATACCTGTTTTCCACAGTCTGGCATTATCAACTTTGTGCATTCCCAAAGCTTCAAGGTCACTTATTTTGCATAATTAGAAAGAGTGCTGAAAGTCGAGAGATCGGAGTTTTTATCCTTGCTCTGCAATTGGCTGGGAGTGTGGTCCTGAGAAAATTACCCCCCCCCCTTTTTTTTGTTCTTCAGGTTTCCATTTTTTCATTTTTGAAATGAGGACTGATGGTCTCTGGGGGCATGTCCAAGTCTAGCACTATCAATCAAGAGCAACACGATAAGGCAACATTTATATAAACTTAAAACTTCCTTATCCACATGGGAAATTGAGGATGTGGGGAGCATGAGGATTTTGAAATGATGAATACCTTCTCAATGGCTGACAAGACTAGCCTGTTCACCAGCTATTATTTTTGTAGCTGGTAAGATCCATGTTAACCACTAAGAAATGGTTAGAGAGTGGCTCTGCTCTGAAAAGGAAATCACCGCAATGCTACTGGGGCAAGTCTTTGAGATTGTCTAACTGTGGGCATTCACTGAGCTGTGGGATTAGAAACGTAAAACTCCTTTAGAGCTAAGTTTGTTTTATGTTTGTCTTTAAGAGATACTAAGAGATGGTTAAAAAATCACCCCAAGGTTGCATTTTGAGACAATAAAGAATACCCAGCATTGTGATATAGATAATAGTGAAAAGCAGGGTTACATTGTTTTCCTGGTATGCTCTTTCTAGGTATTGTAGAGTAAAACAGAATGGAACTTGTCAATGTATAACATGTTCCAATGCTTGCTGGACTTTCAATAAGACATTAAATTGCCACCATCACTTTTTCTCACCTTAGCCAGGAGATTTTTCTAGTTTGGCATTTTTAATGTGCTTTTTTTTTAACACTTGCATTTTGCAATTACCAATAATGAGAAATAAAATGACACTTAAAAAAAAAGCTATATAACAAGAATGTCTCAATAAGACAGTAAATAATTCCAAATAATTACACACCCGGCAGGTTGTAGGACATATATTTAATGGTTTTGTGACATTAGATCATTTTAGATTTCATTTTATTCCCTCAAAATCAGGTCATCTTTGCCCCATTTATATTTCCTCATTGCTCCTCTGCTCATATTATGTTTAATGAACGTTGTGTATGTTTCAGCACAAAGATTATGAAACAGTCAGGCTCTAAGAACAACACCGAAACGCTGTTTCCCAGGCCACAGATTGCCTACCTCAGATTTCGAGAGCACGACAAGGACAATGAGCTCTTTTGTGCTGGGGACCAGGGCCAGACTGATTCTGCAACTTTTTCTTATTTTATGATCTTGTTAACGTTGACCTCTATCTATCTGTGGGTTTTTTTTTCTGACAAAAATAAAATTCTTAACTGGGCTCATTTTCATGACTGGCTATAACATTTTTATTTTCAACGCTTCCTCTCTTCTATACTAGATGAATTGAGTTAAAAACCATAAACATAGCTACTAGAAATATCAGATTAACTAAAAAAAGTATTGAGTCTAGTCTTTGTTTGTTTGTTTGTTTGTTTTGTTTTGTTTTCTTGCTGTAAAAAGCTTTATTGTTTCATTTGGTCCAATGCATGGGAGAGGGCTTCAGGGTGGTTAAGAGAATGGCTAGTGGTTTGGGGGAGAGGCTCAGGTAAAAGTCAGACTCCAGAGGAGGCAGAGGGGCCCCTCAAAGGCCTCTGGGTTCCAAAGGCTCCTAGTCGTGCTTGAGGGTGAGCCTTTCTAAGAGATCCTCACTCAGCCCAGCCTGGGGGTCAGCAGCCTGTGGGGGTGAGTCAGGTGTCGCCCATCTTTTTGATGAGTTTCACCACCTCACCCTGGAAGTGGTTCTGCGGGAAGTCACAGAGATGAGGACCTGCAGAAGTAGAACCCAGGGCCTGCAGCTCCAAGAGGACCTGGGTCAAGTTCCTCTCCAAGGCCAGGCCAGCTTCCCTGGTGTCCTGAGTTTTGCCCACTCATCCTGAGAAGGCTTCAGCAAGTCCTGGAGGAGGATGCGGCCACCGCGCTGGTTTTGCATCTTTAAGATGCGCAGCGCCCTCGGCTTCTTCCCCACCAACTCTCGGAAGAGGGGCTGCGCCCTCCAAAGCCACATGGTCAGGTGGAAACAGAAGCCCAGAGAGAGGTAGGTGTGGGGGCAGCAGATGCAAGTTGGCCAAGCGGTTGACCACAGCCTCCACCTCAGTGGAATAATTCTGATGAATTTGGGAGCTCATGGTTGTTTTTGACAATAAGGAGTTAAGGTAGAAAAAAACCCCAACTGGTGTGTTGGCTAGTCCTGGAGGTGGTTCTGAAGGTGCTGACTGGATAAGACGCAGGAGAGTGGTGGGAGGCTAGAAGAAGGGGCCCTGGGTCTGTTTCGTTCAAACACTGTTGAAGCGAGAGACAGATCCGGGACTGTTGAAGGCACTGCTGAGTCTAGTCTTAAATTGTGTAAGATTCTCAAATATCTCTCAGATTTAATCCTTAACTTAATTTTTAAAAATGCTGCATTTTTCTAAAACACTTCCCACTTTTTCTTGCCCTCCTCCATCATTACTCTGGGAATTCTTTTACAATGCAGACTTTGTCATGGTAGAATGGTCACTGTATTCATTTTGGATATGAGTTATTTTGGGGACAATGGTGATTAATTGAAGGACAGGAGTGTCTGGGGCAATCTCTATTATTTTGAACTATGTATTTAAAGTAGAATTGATATTGCTTTTTTAAAACATGTAGATAATTTTGTTGATTAAATTTACCTGTTAAACAGAACCACTTTGATAAACATTGCAAGAGGATGCAGTAATGCAATCCTTCTTTTAGTACTGTAATATTTCATTTGAGTGGGTTTTTTTAATTAATAAAGATCAGGTTAGTCCTCAGAGATACATAGGCAATTCCCATTGATTTGTAGCAATTCTTATGTATTTTAAGAGTGATGAAAGGCTTAATGTGTGTGTTGTTAGTTTTTTTTTAAAGAAGAGTGCATGGTTGGACTGGCGGTTTTATACTGGAGAGAGACGGTATATCTCAGAGGAAACTGGTCATGGAAGTGCATGATGCCTCCTGGATGACCAAATATTCCTGAGTGTTTGGCTTCAGTTTCCAGAATGAATAATGTTTTCCAATGACTCTCTATCACATGCACTCTGGTTTCCCTGTATCCTGGACAGTGACATAGTCTACCGCTGTGAAACTTTCAATAAGTTATTATATGTAGATGCTTAGAATCCTGTCTACATTCAAATGTTAGAAATAATTATTACTAACCATTCCAAGATCAGCTTAAACAACTCACCAACCAGGTGTGATGAAAATGGGAAGTATGTATTAAATTAGTGTCAGAAGGAGGAAAGGTGTAACAGTTATCATTTGCTGTGTAACACAGAAATCCAAAATTTAGTGCTTTAAAAATAACACTATTTAGCTCATGATTTTATGGGTCATCAAGTTAGACTATGCTCAGGCTGGCAGTTTTTCTGCTTTTGGCTCTATTCTCAAGCATCTGTGACCAATTGCTAGGTCATCTGGTACCTGGCTAGTGTAGGCCAGGCTCAGCTGGGACAGTTTATCTTTGCTCCATAGCCGATCTCATGGTAAAGACAGAGGAGCAAGTAATGATCAAAGTCAGGAAGACCAGCCAGATTGGCCAAAGAAAGCTGCAAGTTAACTCAAATGCACTTAGTTAGAAACAGACTCTACATATTGGTAGGAAGAGGTGGAAGATCACATTAAAGAGGGTGTGGGTAAAGAAGAAGGAAATACTTGGCCATTTTTATAATCCACCACACTGAGTGAGATGGTTGTTGTGAGAGCTGAAGCAGAGCAGGCATTAGAAGACTGAATGCGTTTATGTATGTTTGCATATGCAAGGTCCTCATTTTGGGGGGCGGAACTATGTCTGGTATAAAGGAGGGGAGAATAAAAAATAACTTCAAAGTTCTGATTGCAAATGAGTTAGAATATAGTGGCATAATATAGATAAATAGGAAATACAGTGGGAGAAACACTCATCTTTGAAAGTATAGAGCTTGAAGTGAAATCTTTAAGAGGAAGTAAGGAGTACAGAAACTAAAAAAAAAAAAACAAATCAAAACTACACACGTGGGGTGGGAATAGATGTAAACATCCACAAAAACCCGTTGTTTTCCCCAGCAAGCATCCACTCTTCTCTGGTGATGGCAATGATGTGATTTCCTTTATTTAGGGGATCCCTTTCCAACTCTTAGTTCATATGACTTGGATGAAGTTAACCCTGGCCACTTGTCACCCAGGTTTGGGCAATCAGCACATTCCATCCCTCTGGTCACAATGACTGGGTTAGAAATTAGGTCCAATAAAACTAAATTCCAGCACTTTTGTTGAAACCATTGGAGCGTTCCCTTCCTCTGCAGCAGCTGAGCTGGGAGGCCATTGAGCTGCTAGAGGCCATCTTACCAGTGGAATCAGCCTAGGAGCAGAGCCAACAAAACAGAAGTGTGTATGTGTGTGCCAACAGACACAAAGTGTGTGTGTGTGTGTGTGTGTATGTGTGTGTGTGTGAGAGAGAGAGAGAGAGGAAATACAATTTAGACCTCTAATCCAGATGTACATGCAGTCATACACATCTCTGAGCTTTTCAGTTTCAGAAACCAATAAATTTCCTTTTTACTTGAACTAGTTTGAATTGGGTTTCTGTCATATGCTACTATTATGAAAAGAGAAAAGAATATACACTTAGAAAACAATTACATATATAGGGCAGATGAAAAGTTAAAGAGCAAGTAATAAAAGCCTGTGGAGACAAGAAATCTTTGAAGGGAGAGACTAACAGAAAGGAGAGGCAGATCACAGTGTTGATGTCGTCATGGGTCTAGGAGCAAGGGCTCTACACAGAAGTCTTGACCGAGGGCCCAGGAAAGACTGAGAGGGAGTGCTCTTGGCAGCAGCGGGGAGTGGAGGGTGCACAGCCAGGAGTGAAGGAAAGAGTGGGCGAGTTGCTTTTTCCATAAAAGGGACTCCTAGTCACTTGGGCTTGAAACCTTGGAATCAACTCTCCTGCCTCCCTCTGCCAAAACCCACGCATCTAAACAGTCACCTTGTCCTGTAAATTCTCCCCCCACAATTACTCTTGGACTCGTACCTTCCTTCACATTCTCTCTGCCAACAGCTTGGTCCAGGTGCCCAGTAGTCCTTTCCTGGCATCTGTGAAGGCTTCCTGGCTGCTGCTGTGCCTATGGCCTTTCACTTCTGTCATCTCTTTTTTATTCTGCTGGTAGAGTATTTGTCCTAAGGCTCAGTTCTGATTGTGAAATAGCCACACACAGTGAGGGAGCCTGAGACTGGGAACCCAGAGCCAGCTCTAACTTGTTGTGGAATCTCGGGAAAGACTTGCAACTCTCTAGGTGCTGGGTTCTAATCTCTAGGTGATGGGTTGGACCAGATGCTCTGACATTCATTGCCTCCACACTGTAAAAAAGATTCTAGCCCTAATGTAACTCTTTCAACCCTACCTCATTTAACATACTTTTTGTGCCTGAATGCCTCCTTGACCTCCAACTTGTACATTCCTACCTGTTAATTCCATCTGGGATCTTTTGTTTTTCTATATGGAAACCCCATTCATCCTCCAGGGCCAGGTTCAAATGCTGCCTGTGATGCTTTCTGGACTCGCAGCCCAGAGTTGTCTTACTTCATCTTCTCTGTCAGGATGCTTTCTGTGTTGTATTGTTTGAGAATATGTGTTGCTTCCTGACAAATTATCAACAACTTGAACATCTAATCTCAGTCATATTCTTTATTGTAGCCATTAAGGCATTTGGAACAATAGTTAATCATCTGTAAATGCTTGAATGAATGAAAACACATACTTTATTTACTGTGTGGTGAACTTGTCCATCTTTCAAACCTGTTCAGAGCAGTCTGATGTTGTAGGTCTGCTGAATAGGATTCCATAATAATTTTAAAAGGGCCTTTCAACTCCTGGGTAGGTACCACTGGAGCAAGTGCTAACCTCATTCCAGCCCAGGCCAGGCACAGGTCTGTAGTGTGAGTGTTGGGTGAAAGTCTCACCTAGCCCTGTCTAGAGCTCCATAATAAGGCCAGTCTATCTGACCTTGTTCTCACTGTTTGCAAGATAAGGATGAGCATATTCTGGGCAGAACAGAGTGGTCTCCCCATGGTTTATCTCCTGACGGTGGATAGTGTGGATAGGCTAGTCCAGAAGAATAAAGCAAAAATGGAGAGAAGGGAAAAAGATCTAGAAGAAAATTGTGGGTAAAGAATGGGGACGATGGAGATGACAATTATCCCCATAATTTCTTTTTATAGCAAGATTATCAAGTCCAGATCTGTAAACTTGTTGACATGTTGTGGTGAGACTGAGTATTGACAAAGCCAGTGCCCTAGCCAGTAGCTAGAATTATGTGGCTCTCTCCTACCTTATGCATGAACCTTGAGACCTTCCTCTGGAATGCTGGTTTTTTTACAGGGCTGAGGGGAAACAGGCAGCTGCACTTGGGTGAACCTTTGCTGTCTCCTTATTTGCTTCCCCTGTCCACCCACAGCAACTTAAATAATTAAAATCCCGTATAATTAAAATTTCATCCAAGTTATACCAGTTATGTTTGCTGGCCACAGTGGAGTGTATAAATATCATAGAAAGGAATAAAGACAGGGCTGCTTCCTGCCGTGGTTTGCCCCTTGCACAGGAAGCTGTCTGCTGCTGTGTGTGCTATCAACAGCCCCGTGTAGGCTGAACTCACTGCTCCCACCAACCCTGCTTTGACTGGCCCTTTGTTTTGTAGGTTTATTTATGTGGCTTGCGTCAAGAGTGACACATTGTTGGTGGGGGTGGAAGTCTCTGCTGGGCTCGTTATAGGACTTGGATCTCTCTCTTTCTCTTCCCCTCCCCTCTATCCCTCCATGCCTTTCCTCTCCTCTCTTCCCGTCCCCCCCCTTCATCTCTCCCCCATTTCTTTTCTTTCTTTCTCCATTTAAAATTTGATCTCTTCCTTTTGATTATGTAAATAAAAGCTCCCCCCCCCTCAGTTAACTGGAAAATAAGAGTGCATCTCCCTTCCTACCCATCATTTATGCCAACATCAAAGTAATTCTTTTGAAACACAGTTTGTATTGCTATTTCATTGCTCAAAATCCCACAGTGATTTTGCATCACTCACACGATGATGTTAAGAAGAGTCTTCTGTATGTTCATTCACTGAACAACTGATTTTGAGCACATGTCACATGCCAGACACTGTCAGGAGCTCTTGTCATAGAATCTCCAGCAGCTCCTGAGGGTTGTGAAGGGATTAGTCTGCAGACTGGTCCCTAGTGTGCGGTTCTGGAGCCTTGTGAGTGTACCCTCCTTGTGTTGTGGGCTATGTGTATCTCTAAGTCATGTAATACTTTGCTTGGTGTGGGCTATCATTGAATTGGTGGTGGCTTTGCTGTGGCCTCACCTCAATTAAGATGCTTGAGATCATCATGTGTCTTTGGGTTCCCACATATATGCAGACCTTGAGACAAGTATCTGAATGATGGTCCCAGGTGCATGGGACAGGCAAGGAACAAAGCCACTAGAATCCACTTCCTCTGGGGATCTCTGGGAATATGCCTCAGAGTTATCCCAGTTAAGGCTCCAGGAAGTTGGGCAGTGTCTGTCATATGTCCCCAGAAGTCATTGGTTGAGAGTAATTCCAGAGGTGCATTGCTTCTACCTTCTTCTCTGCATGTCCTGAGGTCAGATAGAAGACCTCAGAGTCACCAGCACTGCACTAGGCAACCTTCCACATGTAGAGGTAGGGTCTGAGAAGATACGACAGAGGACTGACCAATTCACGGTAGCAGGGAAGATCCCTGTTTTGTGCTTTGAGAGTACCTCATATAGTTGCTTCTCATTAGTTGTGGTAGTTATGTTCTATGAAGTCACTATGAACAGCAAATTAGTGAATGCTGCCTCAATGCTCTCAGAGGAAATCCAGGGTTAGGTGCCCATGAGCCATGAGGCAACACATTAATACATAACCTTGTTTTATGTATTTCTATTGAAAAACATATTATTTAATATATATTGTTAATTAATATTGGACTCAAGGCCAACAGGATTATAACTCATGCCTGAAGAAGCTTGCCTAACACTTGTATGTTCCTCATAAAGCACATCATAACCTTCCTGCCCTTAGGAACATCAGAAAGCACTTCAGTGCTATGTTTATATTCAGGGCCATAAACAACAAAATCACAACAAAGAGCACACAGATGTGAAAAATGTGGCACAAAGAGGTCAGTGCCTAAATTAGATGACTAGTCACAAGATTATTTAGCTGAATATATTTTGGGTCACCTTTTAAATGGGCTTAGAAATATGAGCTGGTGTGGGAATAAGAAAGGAAAACAAGAAATATTAATTTACAAAGTAAGGTAATAAGACATAAAATTTGCATCTGTATGACTATATTTATATATAAAATAAAAATATTTATATATAAATATATATATTATACATGTAAGCTGATTAAGTCAATTAAGGCTGAATGCTATATTTGTTGGAAGCAATGGAAAATATTTGGCAAAGGGAACTAGCTTTTGTGGCTGCCCTTAGCCATCTCAAAATGGCAAATGGTTGGGTGAAGTTGGATAGAAAATTAGAGAAATGAAAGTACTAAAAATGTTTCTATTTTCTTTTGAAGAATTTTTGGTTGTTTTTGTCTACTGTCTCAATGGGTTTAATTATGGCCAGTTCTTGGTTATGGCATGAAAAAATGAAGAATTACTATGGCCTGGCCATCATGGCTTGTGGTTGAGTGTCAACCTATGAACAAGGAGGTCACAGTTCAATTCCTGGTCAGGGCACAAGCCCAGGTTGCGGGCTCCATCCCCAGTGGGAGTGTGCAGGAGGCAGCCAATCAATAACTCTCTGTCATCATTGATGTTTTTATCTCTCTCTCCCACTCCCTTCCTCTCTGAAATCAATAAAAATATATTAAAAATAGTTACTTATGGTTAAATTTTGAAGATAATATGATAATGTGTGATGATAAACATCAACTGTGAATTTCTGTTCATAAAATCTCACTAAGATATAATTTCTCACAATATTTCAAAAAGAATGCATTAACTCATTCACTTATCATTCATTGATCATATATAAAGTGCTTCCTCTGTGCCAGGTGGACTTCTGGGTATTGGGGATATAGTCATTAACTAAATCTGTAACAATTCTTGCCTGTGTGGAGCTTACACAGGCAGAGACAGATACTGAATAATTACATACTTAGCACAAGGTTCAGATGCTGACAAGAGCAACGGAGAAACACAGAGGAGGGAAGAGAGATGGGGCTCAGGTCTAAGGGTGACACATTGTTGGTGGGGGTGGAAGTCTTCTCCTCATGACCACATAGAACTCCTTTTATGCACGGCTTCACTGTCCTCTCTTTCACTCCAGACACTGCTGCCAACACCAGTCCTGCAGACTTGGCCAGCTCTGCACAGAACCTGATGGTGAGCCTGGGACACTCTTTTGGGACTACATCTCTCCTCAGACATACACCACTCCAAAGTGCAGGCAGTTAGTGCTCAGATAGGCAGGAGGTGTCAATAAATAGTTCTTGTTATTGTTCCCCAGAGAGATGGTTCTGCTACACATTTCTAAGGTCTCTCTGGAAGTGCCTGGAAAAAACAGTCATCACATGGAGATAGCCAGCTAGATTGCACATCTTTAATGGCCCTTCTTTCATTGCCTCTTTCATTTGGCTGGTCCTGCCCTTCAGCTCCTAGGATCACATTCTCAAATAACTCCCTGCGTACCAGCCCTTGCTCAGGCTCTGCTTTGGGGACCCCAGGCCAAGATGGAGAAGCTGTGGTTATGATGGTCTTGTAAATATAAAGCTGATACCTTCCAGGGGAGGTATCACAGAGAAGGTGCATTTGAGCAAAGACCTAAAGAAGAGAGGAAGCAGTCATGCAGATAATTGTGAGGGGAGAATTCCAAGTAGAGGAGACAATGGCAAGGGCAAAGGCCCTACAGTGTGGCTTGAGTGAAAAGTGTGAGAAGGGGTAAAAGGAAATTCAGATAGAAAGATGAGGGAGATCCATATCTCATTCCATGGGGCCACTGTTAGGGCTTGGTTTTGTTCCAAGTGAGATAGCCAATTTATTCTCAGAAATTCTGTACGCTTTACCCATCTTATGTTTTACTTTCTTACTTTATACTTACCTGATACACTCAGATCCCAGTTGTATGGGCACGTAAGTTGTCTTTTAAACAAATTTATGTATATATAAAAATTTACATATATATACTGAGTGGCCAGATTATTATGACCATCTGACGTTTGTAGGCAAATTAGCTGTAATTTCTTGTTAAAGTTGCTAGAGGGCCAGACCATTATAAACAGGGAAGCAGGTTGTTTACCACAACAGTAGAAGTGATTTTTTTCTGATGATGTGGGCAAACAATGCGATTTAACAGCCTTTGAACATAGGATATATTTGAACGTGAGTGGCCAGATTATTCTGACCACCCCATCAGTACTTCATTGGCCACCTTTTGCCTTCAATACTGCGGCGATTCTTCTTGGCATTGACTCCACAATTTGTTGAAAGGTGATGTGAGGAATCTGACACCGTGCCTGATGAATAGCACTGTCCAGTTCTGTGAGATTTGATGGTTGTGGAACCAGCTGCCTGATGGCTCTTTTAACTTCATCCCACAAATGCTCAATTGCATTGAGATCTGGTGATTGTGGGGGCCACCTAAGCAAGGTAAAGTCTCCCTCATGTTCTTGAAACCACTCCTGCACAATACGAGCACCGTGGCATGGCGCATTGTCTTATTGGAAGAAGCCATCTCCGTTGAGATATGCCATCAACATGATAGGATAAACTTGATCAGCAATGATACTTTTTAAAAAAATTTTGTTTTATTGCTTAAAGTATTACAAAGAGTGTTAATAAGTCTCCATTTTTTCTCCTTGACCTTCCCCCCTCCTCCTATACCTCGCAGTATTTTGTGTCCATTGATTACGCTTATATGCATGCATACAAGTCCTTCAGTTGATCTCTTAACTCCCTCCCAACCACCCCGAGCCTTCCAGCTGTAGTTTGACAGTCTATTCAATGCTGTTCTTCGTCTGTATCTGTTTATGTTTATCAATTTATAATGGTATTTATTATTTACAAATAAGCGAGGTCATGTGGTATTTTTCTTTCTTTTTTTTTTTTTAGGATTTCATGAAAGATTTAATTTGTTTTCATATTGTTACAGTTGTTCCTCTTTTTTCTCCCATAGCTCCCCTCCTCCCAGTTCCCACCCCATCCTCTGTCCCCCTCCCCCTGCCCCCGTCCTCATCCATAGGTGTACAATCATTGTCCATTCTCTTCCCACACCTCCAACACCCTTTACCCCCCAAAATTGTCAGTCCACTCCCTTTCTATGCCTCTGATTCTATTCTATTCACCAGTTTATTCTGTTCATCAGATTTCTTATTCACTTGACTTTTAGATTCACTTGTTGATAGATATGTATTTGTTGTTCATAATTTTTTGTCTTTATTTTTTCTTCATCCTCTTCTCAAAGGATACCTTTCAGTATTTCATATAATACTGGTTGGGTGGTGATGAACTCCTTTAGCTTTTTCTTGTCTGTGAAGTTCTTTATCCGACCTTCAATTCTGAATGATAGCTTTGCTGGGTAAAGCAATTTTGGATGTAGGTTCTTGCTATTCATCACTTTGAATATTTCTTGCCACTCCCTTCTGGCCTGCAAAGTTTCTGTTGAGAAACTAACTGCTTTTCTCTTGCAGCTTTTAGGATTCTCTCCTTGTCTTTTGCTCTTGGCATTTTGATTATGATATGTCTTGGTGTGGTCCTTCTTAGGTTCCTTTTGATTGGGGTTCTCTGCGCCTCCTGGACTTGGAAGTCTATTTCTTTCA